>JAECUM010002068.1:0-195863 GCA_016617855.1 Megalonaias nervosa
CCTGTACAAGTTGACAGGTATGTAATCCTGTCAATCTAGACCTGCATGACTGTGTTTTTGTTACCCTGTCCATCTGGACCTACATGTGTTTGTTTATGTGATTTTGTCAATCTGGACCTGCATGTGTTTATGCGATCCTGTCGATATTGACCTACATGTGTGTTTTATGTAATTCTGTCAATCTGGACCTACATGTGTGTTTTATGTAATTCTGTCAATCTGGACCTGCATGTGTGTTTTATGTAATTCTGTCAATCTGGACCCGCATGTGTGTTTTATGTAATTCTGTCAATCTGGACCTGCATGTGTGTTTTATGTAATTCTGTCAATCTGGATCTGCATGTGCTTGTTTGTATAATCCTGTCCATCGTGACCTGTATGTGTGTGTTTATGTGATTCTGTCAATATTGGAGCTGTTTGTTTATGTTTATGTAATCCTGTCCATCTGGACATCCATGTTGTGTTTATATGATCTTGTCCTTCTGGATGCGCAAGTGTGTGTTTATGTAATCTTGTTCACGCATGTGTGTGTTTATGTAATCCTGTCCATGCATGTGTGTGTTTATGTAATCCTGTCCATGCATGTGTGTGTTTATGTAATCCTGTCCATGCATGTGTGTTTATGTAATCCTGTCCATGTAAGTGTGTGTTTATGTAATCCTGTCCATGCAAGTGTGTGTTTATGTAATCCTGTCCATGCATGTGTGTGTTTATGCCATTCTGTTCATCAGAACATGCATGTGTGTGTTTATGCCATTCTGTTCATCAGAACATGCATGAGTGTGTTTATGCCATTCTGTTCATCAGAACATGCACGTGTGTGTTTATGCCATTCTGTTCATCAGAACATGCATGTGTGTGTTTATGCCATTCTGTTCGTCAGAACATGCGTGTGTGTTTTTGCAATCCTGTCAATGTGGATGTGCATGTGTTTATGTGATCATGTCCATCAGGACATGCATCTGTGTTCATGTAAAGTCATACAACTCACTTCTTCACCATTTAAAATATAAAACTACATACTATGGTATACAATGCTGCCTGTAGATGTTGAAGAATTTATGAATCCATCCCTTGAGGGTGTTGCTTTGGAATGGTGTGATGTGCACACATTTACATGTATCAATAATGTGGGTATATCTGAGATCATTATAGGTGCGATTAAAGCTGTCAAAATTTTTGAAAACTTCAACCAGGTACCTGTCAATCCTAATGATCTTTACCTGGATACCTGATCAAAGGGAAACTATATTAAATGTGTACAAACCTAAAGTTAAGTCCATGTTTTCTTTTTTATTCACAGTATCACTAACAAACGTCATCAGGTACAAAGTCCTGGGATTCATCATCATTATTTGATAACGTTCTGAAATCCACTATCATCATCTAGTACATCATCTTGGTCTAGTCATCATAAATATCATCTTTCCCTGACCTCCCTGTCATCATGTACAGATTCTTATTTAAGGACTGAGCTTGAGGTTTGTAAGTAACACTTAATCCTACAATTTGTGAAATCTATTCAAGGCTGCAACTGAATACATGTCAGTGTGCAGCAAGATCAAATAACTACCATCTGTTACTTGCCACTGTACAACACTAGTGGCTCAATCAAAGAGTTGTCATGTGGGAAAACAAGCTATGGGATTAAAGTCAATTATTTACTGGAAGAGACAGACCTCTGCTTGACACTGAAAAAGTACAATGTCATGTATTTGTGGCTCAATCAAAAGGATTGTCAACTTGAAAACAAAGTGAGTGCTGCCTTTACAAGCACTGGCAGAAAACTTGTATATGGTAAATGGGGAAATGGGTACCCTATGGCTCATTTTATTACCCAGGTTATTTTCTGAGTACCCGGATACCCACTGGCATCTTTAGGTATAATACTGCATTTCAGCAGACTTCACGATTTGTGCTGACTCCAAGATTTGTTAAGACTCTGGATAAAAGAGGCTGTCACTCAACTGTCCGAAAAGTATTTCCATTTCTTCTTTTTTAACTGCAGAGTTTTGAAACCATTTCTAATATTTTTAAGCAATCAAGAAATTTTCAGATTAGCCAATGCAGTTGCCATACTGGATGATCCTTCATTTAGGACCAACTAAACACTATTTTAAGTCCTCTGGTGAAAACCCCATGCCAAAATGACCATCCAGTAGGGAGCAGCTATAAGATGATTTTCCAAAAACAACTGTGTCAGCCACATTTGATAAAAGATTTGCATCATTTTCATTTAGAACTAAGCAGATATCACTAGAAGTCTTAAGGTAAAAACCCCATGTAGATGTCACCATCAATTCAGAAGAAGTAGTCATAACAAGATTTTCAAGATGACCACCATGGTGGCCATACTGGATGCCAGATCAGCACATTTTCATTTAGGATCCACTAGATATGATATGAAGTCTTCAAATGGAATCCCCATATAAATAGGACTTTCCATTTAGAAGAGGTAGTGACAACAAGATTTAAAAATGGTTGACATGGTGGCCATATCAGAACCATTTTCTTTAGGACTAACTCAACACCACAAGCTGTCTTCCAGTGAAAACCACATGACAGTATGACCTTCCATTCAAGAACAATGGCAATAACAAGATGATGTTCTGGTTGCCAAACTAAATGTCATATAAACACAATTTTTCTTTAAGACTATTTACTTATCATGAAAAGTCAATAATACCATTCATTCAGAAGCAGCAGCCAAAATACAATTTTCAAGAGGGCAGCTGTGTTGGCCCTACTGGAGGTCCAAGCATTAAAATTTTTATTTAGGACTAAAAAGACATAAAAAGAAGTCTTCTGGTGAAAACCCCTTTTCAATATGAATTTATGTTCAGGAGGAATAACAATAACAAGATTTTCATTATGGCTGCCATTATGGCCAAACTGGATGCCAGATAATTTTTATTTTGATCAACTAGACATCCAAAGTCTTTATGAGAAAACCACATGCTGATTTGACCTTGACTTGAGGAGGAGTACCAATAAAAAGATTTTCAAGATGGTCACAGAAACAGCTGCAACGGAATTCCAAACAACACCATTTTCATTTAGGACCAACAATACATTATAAGAACTCTTGTTGTGAAAACCCCCTGTCAATAGGAGTTTCCATTCTGGAGTAGCAGTAAAAGGATATTTAAGACAACCACTGTGATGGTTATATTTGATTTCAGAGTAATGGCACTGTTTGAACCATTTTTGTTTAAAACTAACTAAACATCATAAGAAGTGAAAGCCTCAATA
The DNA here is from genome assembly GCA_016617855.1 of Megalonaias nervosa. Lineage (NCBI taxonomy): Eukaryota > Metazoa > Mollusca > Bivalvia > Unionida > Unionidae > Megalonaias > Megalonaias nervosa. The sequence continues at coordinate 3,253 of JAECUM010002068.1, forward strand.
TCATTTCCTATTCAGGAGAAGCAATAACAAGATTTTCAAAATGGTCATTCAAGCAGCTATCTTGGTTCTTCAAGTACACCTCTCCCTCAATAACTCGTGCACTTCAGGATCCAAAAACATAGACCGCACTATAAGTGAGGGTGCAAGTTACCGAGGGACGTCAAACAAATCCGCTAGACATCCAGAGAACCACAGGGTTTGAGCCGGGGGGGGGGGCGGACTGAGCTGTTTAATGACTGAATCCTCATTTTATAATCACGTTGAGAATAATTGTCAATAAAGCGCATTTTCCGATGAAGTTGTGTGTTATTCTGTATAAATTACATTTATTTTCAAAATGTCCAACATCTGAAAGATTGATAACATGATTCCAACTGGTTTCAACAACCAACATGGCACATGTAAACATTCGTGTATTATGTCACGGCTTTTTGTTTTGTTGACTAGTCTCATTCCTGGAGTAGTCTGTATAGTATTTTATGAAACAAGGAGTCAACGAAGCAGGGAACCAGACTAAGTGTTGATACACTACTAAACAAGATTCCTTTTTATAAAAAAAAAAATCAACATTTCATAAGACAATCATCTACGTCAAAACTCAATTTTTGAATTTTTCAGTTTGTAAAATATTGATGCTGTGATTTCATTGCCAGTAACAATAAAAAACTTCTTATCATCCTTGAGGATATCTGTACGTGCGAATTCAGGAATTCTCTGAAACTCGTTTTGCCCACAATGATACGTTTCTATGAAACAAAGCTCTTTATTTTACGAAGTACTCATTTCGCTTGGTTGCCTTGCTATCTTAAATCAGTCATGATTGAGTAGGTTAATTTAAGGTAGTTTAATTAGTAACATACACAATAACATTTATAACAGTGTTCGAATGATCAAATGAAATGAGTTACCCAACATGCGACCAGGGCCACTGGTTCTTAAGCATATAGGATTTATATACCTTTTAACTTTTTTGTTTATTCCACCTCCTTTATTTGATTCAAAAGACGTAATTAACGTGATAATAAAAAAGGATGCCTGCTTTTTATTTAGTGCAACAATACAACAAATGCTTCCGCTAGTCCGATATCAAAACACGGCACTAAATTAGGTTCTCAGAGAAATGCTCGTGGACATAGCTGTTACTGTAGATTGACACATTTTATGTTTAATTACAAGAAGACACATTACATTTTACAATGATTACACTTAAACTGAACTAAAAGACAGAACTAGAACACAAATTGATAAAAAAAATTATTTAATTGGTATTTATTTATTAAAGCACTGCCTCCACTAGGCGTAACATTTTCATTGATCGAAATTTCCTTGAATATCGTTAATTACGGAGTACAAAGAAAATTGTTTGGAAAGAAAATGTAGTAAATTTTATGACTTCATTTTAAAGTTGATATTTCATAGCATTGATTAAAATTTCCAGGTCCTATCTACCGTTTTCATCAATAAAACGAGCGATATATCAAAGTTTCCATTACTAATTTTTATCGCAATTTTCTTCAAGTTCAACAAATAGGGATCAGGTTTTTGGTATTTTCTGGTTTAAAAAATGGGATCCATGCATGACCCTGTGTTATAAGCAGGTTCGTGAGTTATCAGGGCGCGAGTTATCAAGGGAGTGGTGTAGCACCATTTTCATTTAGGACCAACTAGATCATGTGATGAATGTGTGCATGTAAAGTTTCAAGACAATCCTTGAAATAGTTTATGGGAAAAGTGACAAAAATTTTGTTCTATCAGATGGATGGATGATGTACAACAGGTGATCCCATAAGCTTTTTATGGTCTATGACCATTAGAACTATAAAGCTGGGATATGTTCCGAAATCAGTCTAATCTGACAATTTTATGACCCGAGTGAGTATAGAAAATTCAAACCTCTGGTCAGATACATTTTTGACAGTTGTTTTTTTACTTTAATGATTCTGATAACAAAATCTTTACCTCCTGATCTGTCATCTTTTGAGGGAATGAATAAAGGATCTGCATATTACAACCTAACTTCTATATTAAATCATCAAGTTTATCATGTTTTGAGGAATGTCTTATCTTCCTCAACTTGACAACTATTATATGAATCTGAATGCTAGCAAATATAATTCACAAATTATTAAACATAAAAACACATAATTACACTAACTATGACACAGGCTTAAGTTTTAATTACTTGTGAACAAAATACAGTATGTACACTAAGAATGACACAACATTAATTTATGATTACCTGTGAACAAAATACAGTATGTGCACCAAAAATGAAGTAGGATTAATTTCAGATTACCTGTGAACAAAATGCATGTCTTCTAAATATTTACATCCTCTGGACACATCAACACAAATCTTAACAAGGTCAGTGAGGCTCAGTTCTGCTGGATTATTCTGAAAGATAGACCAAAAACAGTCATCCATTTGATGATGCAAAAGAAACTGCTGATTGTTTAGATTTTTACTGCAATTACTATTTTCATATCCACTACTGTACAGAATTAACTTTATACAAAAGTTACATTCTATTCATCTTTACTACCATAATACACCATATATAGTTGTGTAAGTTAAGTCCAGCTACAAACAATATCAGACCTGTCAGCTCCCTCAGAATACATTCAGTATTTTCAGGGGCATATTCAGTATTTCATGTCACTTCTCAGAATTTTTGACCAGTGTACACTATTAATAATCAAAGTTACCAACACATCTTTATTCCATCTGGCAACCAAATTACCAAAGCGAGGAATGATCCATACTTCAAATATGATGCAAACTATTTCATATTTACAATATTTGAAACAAATAAGGCATGAAAATAATGTATTAATGATCATCGGTGTTGAGCTTAGATAGTAAAGGTTATGGCAAAACAGTGTCAAGTTCAGTGCTACGTGCATCATACATGTGGATCAGGGACTTTGCTTAGTCATATCATAGCAGGCATTTTTCAATTTCACACATTGTCAGTTCATCACTTCTGCACGAGTCATGAGCAGGAAGTGTTCATCACAGAAGGTCAAACATTTTGTACTCAAATGAACAATGAAATTTTAGTCATTTTTCTAGCCTTTTCAATTTCTTAATGCTTCTATGATTTTGTGTGGTGAGAGACGTCATTCCCACCATCACTCCCAACTGAAATATTGGTTTCACACAGTTTGCAGAAGGCATAACTATTGCCCTTTCTGCTTGCAGAAATGAACTGCCAGGTCTTGCTGTAGGATGTGATAAACTGCTGTACTCTTCTTTTTATGTATTTATCTTTAATTTTTATTCTTCAGCCATTATCTTCCTCATAAATGTATTTCAAATTCCTTTTCTGAACCTGGCTCAGCCATGATGCTGTTTACACTACAGATGGAAAACAAAGAAATCCTACACATACGCAGTGCAGAGAGTTTTGTACATGACCCTTGTTTTTAATACACAGCTAAGATGAGCTGCTTTTGCATTATTTTCATAGTTCTTTGCTAATACGTACTTTTCGTATATTTAACTTTCACAAAATCAGATTTGGCACTTGAAAGTTGTACTTACATATTTGCTATTATTTTCTGTAAAAAATACAGAAGAATACAGAGGGTACACAGGTTTGCAATATAGACAATGATCTGCTGTTGCATAATGCAAATCAGGGTCTATATTGTTTGTTCTACTGATTATTCTTAACAACCCATAGCAGACCCAGATCTGCTTGTATATTATGCATAATTTTAAATTTGTTAAAAATGTACATATGTATGAACTAAGATCCATCTCAAACAACAAGTTATATTTACCTAAACCAATTCAGAGTTTTATAAGAAAAGTTTTGCTTTTTCTAGAGCCACACTATGGAATTCCATACCACCTTACATAAAGTCAGCTGACACATGCTAAGCTTTTAAAAAGCTTCTCAGTCAACATCTACAGAAACAATCATTTGTATGATTTTGTTTAATCCAGTACTTCTACTTTTTACAGCATTGTTATCATGTACTCACCTATAATATTTTACACATGTTACCTACACATGTTACCTACAAAAGTACTATTTGTATGAATCTTGTATATACTCATCCTTGAAGCCTTGCACATATTTTATTGTAGCAGTAGATCAATTGTCAAGTTTTTAACAGCATTTGTTGTCTAAAGACACCTCATCTTGCAAAATTTGTGCAATATATATATATACACACACACACACACAAATGTCATTGTAGAAGGCCTCATGGAAGATTGGTCAGTTGACCAAATGAGCTTCTTCTTTAAATAAAGTTATTATTATTATTATTATTATTATTATTATTATGGCAGATCTGTATCTGTGCATTTTGCAGTTGAACTTGACTTGTAAGCAAGGTAATTTTGTGGAATATATCTGCTACAAATACAAGAAAATTTCCAGATTCCAGGAAAGAGCCTGTCAATAATTATTGTTCAACACAACATGTCAAATAATTATGATCAGCACAAAGAGAATGGTCATAATACAGAGCTTACAATCAAAGTATTACCAGTCCATGAAAGAATATTCTTGCAAAATGCCAAAATGTCTACAATATCTAACCTCACATGACAGAGCAAGATTTACCAGCAAAGAGAATATACTGGTATTACAAATGTTAGATTAATAATAGGTCACAATTTCAAAGTAACAGAGTCGAAACAGGAGCTATTAAGAAAAGCTTTAAATTTTCAGGTGCTTTTGTTTGAAATAAAATTCCTTAAGGTATTGAAATCAGCTTCATGTATCTCTTCCATCTATATCAAGTGTGTCTATATCAAGTGTATCTACGTCAGATGTATTGGATGTGTGAAATCCAATATAATACACATCTCCCTTGATGATTTGTACACAATGCGGTCTAAAAACACAGACTGCAGTATAAGTGAGGACACAATGCAGTCTAAAAACACAGACTGCAGTATAAGTGAAGACACAATGCGGTCTAAAAACACAGACTGCAGTATAAGTGAGGACACAATGCAGTCTAAAAACGCCGACTGCAGTATAAGTGAAGACACAATGCAGTCAAAAAACACAGACTGCAGTATAAGTGAAGACACAATGCGATCTAAAAACACAGGCTGCAGTATAAGTAATGACACAATGCGGTCTAAAAATGCAGACTGCAGTATAAGTGAGGGCTCCAGTTACCAACTGACCTGTGAAAAATTATAATGGGATGCAATCTCAGCTGTACATTGACAGTGACAAGATGGGTGGGTGGGTTTACTGTTCAATACTCACTTTATAATTGCATTGAAAATTTTTGCCGATAAAATTCTTTTTCTAATGAAGTTGATTGCTTTTCTGTATAAATTTCCTTTATTTTTAAGAAACCAAACTTTGAAAAATGATTTAAAACATTACTCCAAGAGGTTAAACACACTCAAGGGTGCATCTGCAAAAATACTATTTATTCAATTGCTTTTTGTATGTTAATTTGGATATATTTAAGTGTTATTTTATTGGTGATTCACAATAAAAAAAGATTTCCTCTTTTCAAAAACCAGGGACATTTAATTCATGAAACAACAGTCATCGACATCAAAACTCAATATTTTTTTATTGTTCCATTAGTAAAATATTGATGCCATGATTTCATTGCCAGCAATAGTAAAATTTCTTTTCATCCTTGAGCAAACCTCTGAGTGTCAATTCAGGATTCTGAAGTTTAGTACAATCCTGATTCTCCATATTGAACCCTATCTGTGAAAGTTTTCATGCCCTGACTATTTATTTCATTTCTCTTCTAATCGTTGATCACAACTGCAAATGAGTACAATAAACCACTGATTAATGTTAGATACTTTCATTATGTTACTACATAATAATATTAATAAGAGTGTTGAATTGTTAAACTGAAATGAGTTGATATGACACACTACCGTGACTGCAAGCTCTAATGTGGCAAGATTTGCATGCCCTTTAAAATTTTTTTGATACAAAAGACATAATTAATGTGATAGTACCAAGCATGTCTACTTTTCACTGACTGTAATAGTTCAACACTTCCACAAATCAGTCAGCACTTAATTAGCATATATGCTAACCCCGAGAGATGTATGAACATAATTTTTGCTAACATAAGTGGCAAAAAATCATTTCTCTTCAGCACTCACTTTAACTGATCTACGTGTCTATAACATTTGCAGAATGATCGTGAAGTCCACAGATTCTGTCTTCAGTCCAATTGCTGTATTGCATCACTCTCATATTCCTCTTTACAAATTTCTAAAGCAGTGTTGAATTGTCCTTTTCTGATCGGGTATGTTTTGAAGTTTAAAAAGACCCATCTGCTCTAAGAATTTTCATCCACATGTCAACCAATTTTACTTAACATCTAGTTCCAGATTCTTTAAAGAATAGACTAGTCCACTAAAGAAATGCATTACCAATACAAATAATCTATGAAGCAAAGTTTCAAATTAAAGAAACCCGTCTGTTTTCTTGGAAATGGGTCATGTAGTTACTATAAATAGAGAACTAGGAAAGTACACATTGCTCTATCATGGACAAATTAGCTCTTATGCTATTCTTAGGCAGCAGTCTTTTGTTTTAGAATATTCTCAATTTTTTATGATGAGTGGAATTAAAGAGATGATAATATAAATTATAAACACAACTTTTATTGCTTTATTTCATTTTATTTTTTAACATACTGGAAAAGCATAATCCATAAACAGTACAGGCAAGAGTAGATGTAATTTGGTGCAAAAAAGCATGATAATTATGCCAAACACATCATGATTGGCATGTTTGAATTAGGTTCTTGTAAATGTATGCAGATGTAGCTGTGATGGTAGATTGAATCTTTTCATCTTTGAATACAAGAGGGCATATTGCATTTGTGATGATTACACTGAAAGTTAATCGAAAGATAGAACAATTCACATGACAAAACTTATTTAGTTGGTAGGCGTTCCTCACATCTTTATGGATCAAAATATTGTCAAATATTATTATTTACAGTGTACTGAGAACTTTTTTAAAGAAAATTTAACAAAAACTATATAACTTTTTGTTGAAAGTTGCCAATTTCATGATGCTAATTTAAATTCCCTGGCACTAACTGCCATTTTCAACAATAAATTGAGCAATATATCAAAGTTTCATTTACCAGTTATGATCACAATTTTCTTTATGTTCAACAAATACAGGCCAATTTTTGGGGTATTTTCTAGAAAATAAAATGGAATCCATGCCTGACCAAGTATAATAAGTGGGTTCACAAGCTATCTCTGCACAAGTTATCGAGAAAGAGGTGTATGTGGTATTTATTAAAATATAAGATACACCACCCACCTCATGTTTTTCACTTCTGCAACAAATATAGTATTTATGTGAATAGCTGTTAATGTGTTGTGTATCACATGTGTGTGCATTGTGTGATGTTATGAAACTAATTACATCAAAAAATACTATTCATTCACCCCCACCCCAACCCAATCCAGACATAACTGTACAACTTACAGCTGAGGGTCTACAGGAGCGCAGGAAAGAGAGTAAGTCCCCTCCTTCCATCAATTCCAAGATAATGAATTGTGGATCATTGTCGAGACACACACCCAGGAGACTAAGAATGTTGCTGTGGTGAAAGTTACTCATCAGCAGGGCTTCTTTAAGGAATTCTTCTTTCTCCTGGTCTGAAGCACTCTTTCTGAGGGTCTTGATGAATGAAAAACAAAGAATCAAGATGCTGATCTTAATGGTTTTTTGCTACCAAAAGACTACTGCAATAAAAAGATGGTACTTCTTTACACAGTTAATTACTATCAGGTTACTTAAATATTAAGATGGTACTGCTTTATACAGTTGATTACTATCAGTTTACTTAAATATTAAGACAGAACTGCTTTACACAGTTAATTACTATTGAGTTACTTAAATATTAAGATGGTACTGCTTTACATGGTTAATTACAATTGGGTTACTTAAATATTAAGACAGTACTGCTTTACACAGTTAATTACTATCAGGTTACTTAAATATTAAGATGGTACTGCTTTACAGTTAATTGCTATTGGGTTACTTAAATATTAAGAAGGTACTGCTTTACATAGTTGATTACTATTGTGTTGCTTAAATAATAAAACAGTACTAATTAATATATTATTTACCTTTACAGCAACTTTTGTGTCCCCAGAGCTGTTGCTTAAGATATTTTTAGCCACACCTTCAAAAACTTCACCAAAAGCTCCACTACCCAGGAATTTGCACAGCATTAGTTGGTCGCGTCGGAAATGAGGCAGTGCTGCTATTTCATCATCAGTTGGTACAATGCTGAGGAAAAAAAAAAAAAAAAACGTTTATCATATCATATGTACTTGCTTGTAAGTTGAGCCCAACTGCAAACTGCACAGACCAAACTCTGCCCTCACATAATGTGTGGGCAGATCTGGGTCTCCATACCTTGTTAGGAGTAATCAGTAAAACAAACAACATAGACATTGATCTGCAGGTATATTATGCAATGGCAGATCAGGATCATTGTTATTTGCAGCTTGACTTATAAGAGAGTACATATAGTATAACAACAAATTGTGCCAAATAAAATTGAAATATCTTCTGCTACATGAAATGTGGCCATTAAAAAATATTGCTTGACTAGATAAGAAAATGTTCACATTCAAATCTTTGCAAATCAAATATGGAAGCCTGCAATCTAAAAAATATAACTGACTTCAGTACTTCCACATTATACTGCTGTCTACAGAAGCCATAGAGCATATTGCCTAATAGTAAAACCACCTTAAATGAAATACATTACACAATTATTATTCCCCCATTATAATTCTTTCAGTGGGATTCAATGTGTGTACTGCCTTATAGTGAAGCCACCTTATCCTAAAGTATCTTTCTTTTGGATTTCTGAAGAAATATTTGGCAAAATGAAATGGATTCAAAACATTATATTAAAAACAGATGTAAATTTCCTTGTCTATTTCATTATTAAATAATAATCTGAACAGCTTTTAATCTAATAAATTATACAAATAGATGAAACAATTTTAATAAGGTATAAAATCCAGATTCCATTTTGTTTACTTTGGGGTTAGAAAGTTCAATGTTCAGCCTGCTATTCCAGGATGGAAAAGAGCAGATCACTGTCAATCGGAGGTAAATGTTTTCCTTGAGCTCCTCCAGTATTTGTCACCTAAATGGTCACCTTATACCTCCACCTGCACTCACCTAAATGGTCACCTTACACCTCCCACCTGGGCTCACCTAAATGGTCACCTTACACCTCCCACCTGGGCTCACCTAAATGGTCACCTTACACCTCCACCTGGACTCACATAAATGGTCACCTTACACCTCCCACCTGGGTTCACCTAAATGGTCACCTTACACCTCCACCTGGACTCACCTAAATGTCAAATTACACTTCCACCTAGGCTCACCTAAATGGTCAACTTATACCTCCACCTGGACTCACATAAATGGTCACCTTACACCTCTGTCTGGTCTCACCTAAATGGTCACTTTATACCTCCCAACTGGGCACATCTAAATGGTCACCTTACACCTCCACCTGGGCTCATCTAAATGGTCACTTTATACCTCCCAACTGGGCTCACCTAAATGGTCACCTTATACCTCCATCTGGGCTCACCTAAATGGTCACCTTACACCTCCCACCTGAGCTCACCTAAATGATCACCTTACACCTCCACGTGCATACACCTAAATGGTCAAATTACACCTCCACTTGGGCTCACCTATATGATCACCTTATACCTCCCACCTTGGCTCACCTAAATGGTCAAATTACACCTCCACCTGGGCTCACCTAAATGGTCCCTGTATACCTCCCACCTGGGCTCACCTAAATGGTCACCTTACACCTCCACCTGGGCTATCTTTAGTACCTTATGTATTCAAAGATACGACAAGACCATCTACAAACAACATCACACAATGCACCAGCAGGTCAGGGTCTACGTTGTTTGTTCTTCTGATTACTCCTAAAAAATGCTGCATAGGCTCAGATATGCCAGTGCATTATGAGATACTAAATTGGGGTCTGTACAGTTTGCAGCCAGAATCAACTTCTAAGTGACCATGTACAGTACTTTCTATGGTAAAACTGGATTTGAAAGACCACTATTTTGGGAGGCCACTTGTAACTTTATGATGAGGTTCTGCATGCATGGGTCCATTATATTACAAACATGACTCTTGGGAAACCACCTGTCTTAAGAGTTTTTTCTTGCTACAAGGGTGGTCTAAAGATGGGACTTACAGTATAATTTGTAATAACTTACTGTACAATTGATGCATGATGGATAACACTTTATCTTGAAGATCCAGTCCTTCTGTTGTCTGACAATAGTATACCATATGTACTCAATTACAAGTCCAACTGCAAACTACAAAGACCTCAATCTGCCATCCCATGATGCAGCAGCAGATATGGATCAATGCAGTTTGTTAGGAGTAACCAGGAGAAAAAACAGAGACCCTGATCTGCTGGTGCATTATGGGATGGCAGATTAGGGTCTGTGTTGTTTGCAGTTGACACAGCTTGTAAGCTAGTATGCATGATACCATTTTATGTGTACACTTACTTGATGGCATACAGGGCATTGCTTTGTTGTACAGCTGTTGTAGGCAGTTCTCGTAGTGTTGCTAGTTCTAAATCTGGCCCTCTGGCAACAGCAATGAAATGATTATTCTTCCTCTTTTCCTCATTCCTTCGTCTGCAGCACACTAAAATAAGAATGTTATTTGTTATCCATAGTTTTGGGCTATCAAACATGTTTTCAAGGCTGATATTTTGGTCTTATCCTCTCATATTATGATTTTCAATGTGTACAACAGCATGTTTGATTTTCAGACACCAGATAAACATTTGCTGATGATAAATAACTCTATAATGGCTTACTGTGATAATTCCATACTGGCATAATGTGACAATAAAGTTTATATACTGCTTTTTAGTAATACACAGGACTATATGAACAGGAGATATGAGTGCGCTTGATGTTGCTCATTAGCCTTACGTAACTTAATGATGCCATAGATAGCCTATCATGTGCTGAAAAATGGCGTTAAACCCCTCCAAAAATAAAAAAATACATAACTTTACAGTTGGCCATTTAACATTTCAGGTTCCGTTTCTAATGTTCTACTTTCAAAAAGCTATTTTCTTTCATATAAGTTTAGCAAAGAATCTTACCATACAACATTATTTTCTGCTTTTCTTATCGGTTAAAACAATGTGCAATTGTTTCTCAGCAGATGTAGAGCCTAAGTACAACATATACTTAGCAGACACTTTTGGTTGAGTAAGATGGTGAAGTAGCTCCCAAATTTGTATTTTGAGGGTGATAATTAATACTGGATTTATTGCTTGTTTCTTTTCCTTTGTTAATAATTAGGGCCTGGGCTACAGGTATGTTGTTCTTAGGTTTGGTATTAATTCGGGCCTAAACTACAGGTATGTTGTTCTTGGGTTTGGTATTAATTTGGGCCTAAACTACAGGTATGTTGTTCTTAGGTTTGGTATTAATTCGGGTCTAAACTACAGGTATGTTGTTCTTAGGTTTGGTATTAATTCAGGCCTAAACTACAGGTATGTTGTTCTTATGTTTGGCATTAATTTGGGCCTAAACTACAGGTATGTTGTTCTTAGGTTTGGTATTAATTCAGGCCTAAACTACAGGTATGTTGTTCTTAGGTTTGGTATTAATTTGGGCCTAAACTACAGGTATGTTGTTCTTAGGTTTGGTATTAATTCGGGCCTAAACTACAGGTATGTTGTTCTTAGGTTTGGTATTAATTCGGGCCTAAACTACAGGTATGTTGTTCTTAGGTTTGGTAATAACAAGGGCCTGGACTACAGGTATGATGTTCTTAGGTGCTGTATGCCCTGTCACACATCATAGGGTGTGAGGGGCATTTGTATGTACTGACACACTGGCACACATCATAGGGTGTGAGGGGCAGATGTATGTACTGACACACTGGCTCACATCATTGGGTGTGAGGGGCATTTGTATGTACTGACACACTGGCACACATCATAGGGTGTGAGGGGCAGATGTATGTACTGACACACTGGCTCACATCATTGGGTGTGAGGGGCATTTGTATGTACTGACACACTGGCTCACATCATTGGGTGTGAGGGGCATTTGTATGTACTGACACACTGGCTCACATCATTGGGTGTGAGGGGCATTTGTATGTACTGACACACTGGCACACATCATTGGGTGTGAGGGGCATTTGTATGTACTGACACACTGGCACACATCATTGGGTGTGAGGGGCAGATGTTAGAACTAAATAAGTAAATGACCAAGGCCAATTATTCAATTATATGATTTTAAAATGTAAGGACATTTGAACTGCACTGTCTTATGGATGGGGTTTTAAGGTGTTTAATTAGTTAGGAAAATATAATTACACAATAATTATATGGTATTACAATGGGCACCATGTGACAATTGGTCATTTCAACCCATCAATCAGATATTTGACATTTTGGAAACTCTGGTAGGTAGGCAGGGTTCTACAAAATATATCTGTCCCACATGGTAATTTTCTCCTTTGATGCATCAAGGATCCCCTTATTACATGACTGAAAGCACTGAAAATATCTTTTTAATACAATGTACAAAACAAAATAAATTTAACCTTTATAAGAAAATGATTGGAACAATTAACTCCAACTTACCAAACCAGACAACCACAGTGATGACAAAAGCCAGTACAAAGACAAAAGCTACAACCACAGCAGTGATGGTCATCATTCCATCATCTGGCAGTACCTCTAGCACTGAAACGTAAAGAATTGTTTGTATTCTTACAAGAAGACATGGTGGGATACAAGTACGAAACTCAATGAGCATTATACAAAATTTGGTATAAAAATGAAATAGGAATAAATAAGCATTAGCAAGGGAAATAGTTTTGAAATAGTGGGCATGGGTAAAAATTAAACAAAATTATTAAGCAAAATCATAGATTAAAATTGCAGCAGTTTTGATCTAAAACTGGCATACACTAGTTTTGATTTGAACTGTGACACTGACAAATTTTTTATCTCCAAACTGTGACACAGACAAGTTTTCAATCTAAACTCAAAACCTTATGTCAGACAAGTTTTCATCTCTAAACAATGACATTGAAAAGTTCTGATCTCTAAACCACAACACTGTCAAGTTTTGATCTCTAGACTGTGACACAGACAAGTTTTGATCTCTAAACTGAGACACAGTCAAGTTTTGATCTCTAAACTGTAACACAAACAAGTTTTGATCTCTAAATTGTGACACAGACAAGTTTTGATATCTAAACTGTGACACAGACATGTTTTGACCTCTAAACTGTGACACAGACAATCATTTCAACATCATATCTTTTATAAGAGAATTACTTTTCTTTTAGGTACAAACAACACAACACACCAATTATTATACTCTTTCAGCATAAAAAGAGATAACTCAGCATTTTTAAAGCATTGTGATATCAGTATTTATAACAATGGAATTACTTGTAGATTGTCTTCAACTTTCTCAAGTGCAACTAGTAAATCTTTAATCAATTGAGCTCATAATGAGAGGCTATACCTTCTTACTAGACCACCTTAACATTACAGAGGTAACAATCAAAAATGCTGATAACCATGAAGTATTTGTTTTGTTATTTCAGTTGTGTTGTACCTGGATAAGTAAAGGCTGAGCTATTGAGACTGAAAGGTCCCCAACCATTCCTGTTCTCTGCAGCCACTCTGAACATGTAGGACTCGCCCCTGGGGAGCACAATCTCATCCACCACCCATCGAAGCTCGGTCCCATTGTATGCCAAGCTCCAGTTCTCCTTGTCAATTTGTCTGTGAATACAGCATAACAATAATCTAGTTGATGCTAGTGAATTTAAACTTTTGAAAACAGTAAATTTTCTTCATGTAGTCATGACTCAACTTTGCCTAATTGCTGTATTTTTTCCTAACTCTCAACCTTTATGTGGGGTATATGCCTATGAATTGTTGTCTGAAATAAAGTTATTATTATATTATATTATATTATATTATATTATATTATATTATATGATATTATATTAGTATATGAAACTATTGTTATTATTATTATAATTATTATTATTATTATTATTTTCAATAACTTTGTGTCAGCATGATCTAGACATAAAATTCCACATGAATCACCAATCAACAGTATGGGTACTGTAAGAAATAAACAATACTAATAATATTTTTCCAGCCAGTCATATTTTATCAAATTTAATATTGTTAAGTATCACTAGCTTTGTGAAAAACTTAACTTGATATAGTCAAAGTCACATGGGTCATGAATGCGCATTTACTCATTTTAAGTTAAATACAAATTGTTCTTTTAAAATTTAACACTAATTTTCTTTAACCAAAGTCTATTCAATCCTGATTATTGAATGCTCTGCACCTTAATTGTCATCAAGAAACTTCCAGATGAAAATTATTGATGTCTATGGTCTTTTAGTGTGGTGGCCTTGTACTAAACTTGGGTCAAGAAAAGAGCATGTTGAGTGTAATTGTCACAATACAGCGTAGTATGAATTTGTTTATTAATATGCGTAGCTTTCACTGTAACACCACAGCATGTGATATTCAATCCAGATTGTACTGGATCACACCTCTAGGCTCATTTCATCCAAAAATGTCTACATACTTTAACATTGATTTTGCCATATGCACTTGTTGGGGCATCTAAATCATGATCTTCCAAAGGAATATGGATGTATACGAATCCAAATGAAGTGAATACTTGCAACTTAAAGGTATGTAGAATCAAATTCTAAAAATTGACACCCATTACTGAAATAGTCGGTATTGACTGCGTACATGACCTGTGTGACTTTTACTATAGAAGTTATTGATTTACAATATGCTGGATTACATTCTACTGGCATAACCCACAGCTATAAAGATCCGAAAGAACCAACAAATACAACATCATAATATTTCCCTATATTGTTTGAAACTTGGCCGGTTCCCATGTCTTAAATACAGACTGCATGTACATTACTACAGGCATCTAGTCTGTGTTGTGGATACATGAATGAATATGAAGTGGGCTTCTTTTAAGGCCCCTATGTTTCCTTTCAGGCCTGTGTTTCCTTTCAGACCTATGTCTCCTTTCAGGCCCCTATGTTTCCTTTCAGGCTTGTGTTTCCTATCAGGCCTATGTTTCCTTTCAGACCTGTGTTTCCTATCAGGCCTGTGTTTCCTTCCTTACAATTTTCTTCTCCATAAAGGCAATCTGATTAAAATCAGATCTCCACTGTTGTACATCAAGATCTGACAGTGACTACTGAGGGGTCATGTTCTGGTAACCTATGTTATTACCATAATTGCTAATTTTATCAGTCAATCAGATGAAGCCTTTTATCTTCACATTTGGAGATTGAACAGTGTGGATGAAGAACATGAATATGTGCCAAACAATTTGATTCACTTTTAGATTTTTGAAAGCTGCATTTTCTTTGGCTAATTCAAAAGTCACCAGAGAACATGACCCCTAAGCAATCTTCGTTGGATCTTCACATAGGGCAGCGGAGATCAGATTTAATCAGATTGCTATAAAGGTTAGTGTAACTAGACATTCCCATCTCCAATCAAACATCCCTCTGAATCTGCTGTGCTGATAATACACTACATAATCTGAACACAGAACTGTAATTTCTTATGTCATTAGAAAAAGCTACAAAGTCTCCCTAAAATAGCCTCTCTAAAAACGTACCTTTGTAATGATATGGTCAAATTACACCTCACCTGTACTGAAGCATATAATGTGTGATTTGCTCCCCATGATCGAGTGGTTCCGTCCAAGTCACTTCAAACTCACTACTTTTAAGCACCTCAACAACAGGTATTTCTGGTGTGCCAGGGATACCAGCTGTAAAATGATGAGAGGGTATGTGGTAAAACTGTGTTTATTGTAGAATGAAAATAAAATCATGACATTATTGAAATTATTTAAGTTGTACAAGCAGGACAAAAGCAAGAATTAATTTTTTGTTGTATTAAATGATCCTACAAAAACAATTACTTCAAATAAGACTCCACTGAATAATCTTTGTATTTTGTTACTATGGTGCTCAACTTGCAAGTGATGAAAATATGCTGTCTCTAATCATGTACATGTACGCATATATGCAGTGTAAAACCTTATGAGGCTTAGAGTTCAAACTGACATTCCTGTAAATATTGCTTAACTGCAGCTATCCTAAAAAGCAATTATTAAAGGATATTTTTTCATCAAATCTGAATTGATCATAAAATTACTTTCAATTTATTGCTTCTTTAAAAAAAAAGTGTGAAAAGGCCCATGCAATAATGACTAAGCTAAAAACAGATGTAAAATTGGTCTCATAAGAGAGGTACAGTTACCCAAGAATAAATACCACTTCGGTGGCCTAGTGGTTAGAGTGTCCGCCTCAGATGCGGAAGGTCGTGGGTTTGATCCCCGGTCGAGTCATACCAAAGACTTACAAAAATGGTACTACCAGCTGCCTCGCTTGGCGCTCAGCATTAAGAGGTTAGTGTTAGGACTGGTCGGCCTGGTGTCAGGATAATGTGACTGGGTGGGACACCATGCTACATGTCTGCGGCATGATGCCTCAGTGCTAGACATCACTATAAACTGCCACAATGCAGACATCATAGCAATATGACTGAAAAATTGTTAAAGCTACATTAAAAATCCAAAAACACACACACCTAAGAATAAAGCAAGAATAAAGCAATCATTGCAACACACCATATATATTTGCTTATAAGGTGAGTCCAAGTGCACACATAGACTCTGATCTACCATCACATAATGCACCAGTATATTAGTGTCTTTGTTGCTTGTTCTATTGGTTACTTCTAATAATCTGCATCTATCCAGATCTGCTGGTGCATTATGCAATTGTAGAGCTGGGTTTCTGTTCATTCTACTGATTACTCATAACAAACTGCACAGACCCAGATCTGCTGGCGCATATTGCACTGGCAGATCTGGGTCTGTGCAGTTTGATGTTGGACTTGCCTTATAAGCAGGTATATATAGTACTTACTTTGAGTTTTAAATGAAAATCTGTTATCAGAAGGCCAGAGGTAGATTGTTTTACTCTTGTAGATCACATTCACCCGGACATAGTAGACTGTATTTGGCTTTAAATGCTCAAGAAGTATATATGATAGGGTATTGTTTTTAGTAATCTCTGGTATACTTCCGTAACCTTGCCACTGTGGTTCTCCTTCCTCTGCCTGCAAGACAAAATACAGGAAATTCAAAACAACAGTCCTATGTAGGCCTGAGATCACTCACCTTGCTTACAGAATTACAGGGTTCATGGTACAGACAGGTAGACAAAATAATGCTATAATCCCCACCCAACACATACACACACACTGGAAAAATAAAATTTGATCTAAATGGAATATGCATGGGAAAGCATTGATTGTATTGTCAAATTAAGTATAGATCCTGTTCATAAATGTAAGTATACATCCTGTTCATAAATGTAAGTATACATTATGTATCTGCATGTGGTCAACAGAACAAACTGTCTAGGCAAAGAGTTTCAAAATAAGTTCTATCATTTTATTTTCTTATGATCAGGACATGTCAGTAAAAGGAATTTTACATATGCAAGCATTCTGAATGGTTCCATAGCTGACAGCTATTTGTATGTACCATATGTACTTGTTTATAAGTCGAGTCAAACTACAAAACAAAGACCCTGATCAGCCATAGCATAATGCACCTGCTTATCAGGGTCTAGGTTGTTTATTCTACTGACTGCTCTTAACTAACTGCACAGACCAAGTTCCACTGGCACATTATGCGATGGCAGATTTGGGTCAATGCAGTTTGCAGTTGGACTCAACTTGTAAGTGAGTATATACAGTAAACAAAAGATTATTCCATTTAATTACCATGTTATACTTCAAGGAATTAAATTCTGCTTGCTTAATGATATAATCCTATAAGAATTCCTTTAAATACCCACCTCAGCATATTGGAAGTTATTCCTCATGATGCTGTTGTCATCAGGTGACCTCCAAGACAATGTGAGTGAAGTGTTGGTGGCAGACTCTAACATCACATTTCCTGGCAACTTAAATGTGCGGTTTTGGACTATTGGACTCTCACTGATATAACTACCACTGGTTTGTATACACAGAACCTGCAACATTTAAGTGTAACTACCATTAGTCGGTAACATATAAAAATAACTACTATTGGTCTGTATACACAGAACCAGTAACATACATAAATATAACTACTATTGGTCTGTATACACAGAACCAGTAACATGCATATATATAACTACTATTGGTCTGTATTCACAAACCAGTAACATATATATATATAACTACTATTGGTCTGTATTCACAAACCTGTAACATATAAATATCACTACTATTGGTCTGCATTCACAAACCTGTAACATATAAATGTGTAACATAAATATCATTTTACTATTGGTCTGTATTCACAAACCTGTAACATAAATATAACTACTAATGGTCTGTATTCACAAACCTGTAAAATATAACCACTATTGGTCTGTATATACAAAACCTGCAACATATAAATATAACTACCACTGGTCTTGCATATACATAACCCGCAACATATAAATGTAACTACCATTGGTCTTGCATACACATAACCTGTAACATATAAATGTAACTATCATTGGTCTTGATAAACATAATCTGTAACATATAAATGTAACTATCATTGGTCTGTAACATATAAATATAACTACCACTATTTTGTAAATGTATACACAGACTGTATAATATACAAGTATAAATATCATTTGTCTGTGTAGATAAGATTGCTTTAAAATGAAACATATTACAGATATAATTTTACCATAGTAATAAGTAATGAATTGGGCTTTTATTCCTATAAATGCCTTTCAAAAAGGAATGCATTATAAAGTGGTCTCTATAGTGAGAGGGACTGTTGTATAAACACTACTTTCAAAATCATGTTCATTATGGGACAATATCCCTAACACACAGGTGATGGTTAGGGCAGGTGTTTATTACAATTTTAATAGAGGCAAACAAGCAGATCAGCTGTGAAAATATAAATAATTTCCGGATTTGCCTGCAATAATCATAATTTTATCAATTTTTCTATTATTCCTTACGTTGATAATTTAAGGGTCACCTCAGTAAGACTAATGATCTAATCATAACAGTTGGCAGGTCTGTTGAAGAGTTTTACCACAAAGAAGACCACACTATGCTGGCAGATCAGGGTTCTATACTCCTAACAATCTACATAGGTCCAGATCTGCCAGTGCATTATGTGACAGCAGATCTGGGTCTGTACAGTTTGCATTTAGACTTGTCAAAGAAGTGAGTATCTACAGTACGTGTAACGCTTTTTACAAGTGCAAAAAATTTGTATAAAAGCTTGTAAAATCTCAAGCTGAAGTTCTGGCAGCAATAAAAAGGACTTACAGTAAAATTGTACAGATGATCTGGATTAAGGTCTGTAATCCTCTTATAATATTTTAAATGGCCCTTGAACACATTTGAGTCTGTTTCCTTCTCCAGATGCATTCCTTCATCTGTCAGCGTCCACCATTTTATGCGATATTCAATGGTCTCCAGGGGGCCATTAGGATCCTGAGGTATCAGCCAGGAGATGTTCACATTTTCTGGTGTCAGTGTCTCAACAGTTACATCACCCACAGGACTTGGCACTAAAACAGAAAGTATTTAACTCAATCATATTTGGTTATCCCTGTTTACAGTATATAATGGAGTATTTACCCTCATATTAGGCAACCTTGGAATCCAGACTACCTTTCCTTATCCAGGCAATAGTCTCATACAAATATAACTGTGTCCTGGGTTTTAGCCCTGATTCAGTTGCAAGTGTTTTCTAATGACATTTGTATTCACACAGTCAAACCTGTTTTTAATGACCACTCAGGAGGCATTCTAAAAGTGGTCTTTTTAAGCTGATGATCTTTATAAACAGGTAAATTTGCCTCAATTTATGTATAAATATGACTTTTTTAAAACATGGTTTTTTCATACAGTTTATCCTTTGTACATATGTTTGCTAAAAGCAAGAACAAGTTAACACAGAAAACAAGAAATGTGAGTTCTTCAAATGTTTGAAATGTTTCAAATGATTGTATCAAAATAGTACAGAGAGTATGCAGATGGAGTTAATCTGGCCTGATGTACAAAATACATCTTATGATGTGTGATACAGAAACCAACAAAATAAATTTATAATTCACAAATAATGTATCTACATGCTTGTAAGTCGAGTTGAATTGCAAACCACAAAGATCCTGACCTGCCAGCACATTATGAATTGGCATATCAAGGTGTACACTGTTTATTCGACTGATTACTCCCAACAGTTTGCATAGACACAGATATGCCAGTGCATTATGTGATGTGAGATCAGTTTCTGATGAATTCACAGTTTGACTCAACTTATAAGAGAATATTGATGGTACATATATTTGAATATGCAACTCAGCCTCAATAATCCAGCCAGTTTTCCTCTGAAATGCTTTTGATTCCGGTACTTCCAAAAATTAAAACATTATTAATGGGAGGCTCATGTTAGGGGACAGGAAAAGGATATTAACATAGAAATGTTGTGTAAGCTGACAGTATTAACCCTTTACCTCATGTAAGTGCCTTTGGATGCCTCTACTCCATTCTCATGGAAGCACCTTTGGATGCCTCTACCCAATTCACATGTAAGCGCCTTTTGACGCCTCTACACCATTCTCATGGAAGTGCCTTTAGACGCCTGCTGTAAACATCAGCCATTTTGAGCAGGTTTTCATAGCACCACCTTCGGGAAAAACCCCTATTAGATACTGCATTCATTGGTGTGAATGACCATTATGTCAGATCATGTGGTCGCTGTATATGCTCTGGTCGAAATCTGCTATTTAAAGTAACTGGGTCATATTCTCCACGCTCGAAAATGGAGATCACAAATTTCGTTCAGTACTTACTCGCGTTTTCATGATTAGAATCACAACTATGAAAGCTTCAATAACTTAGGTAAAGGCCCTGATAGCCATGCAGGCAGCAATTAGTTTTTATAAATTATCAAATTCATATGATTTAGTGATGTAGATACAGACAAAGAACTTCTTCATTTCGTGTATGAGAAATGGCAGCTACAGTTGGTCATGCTTCACTGACTTGATGGTGAACAAGTTCTCTCAAGATTTTAAAGCACATAAAAAATTCTTCTGTAAAAACTAATTATACAGCTATAACGATCGGAATTTACTCATAAACCTTTCCATACATGATATATGTGTACCAAAAATGTAAAATGGTTAAAATTGCTGTTAAACGTAATATACACTACACTGCTTAACAGTTAACAGGCAGGCCTATGTATATGGAGTCGAAAAGGTAATAGGTGTTCTATTTATAGTGTACTGCACTGGGTAACTTTGCTGCATGTGTATCAAAGATCTTAAAAGCCATACACTCTATGAGGTAAAGGGTTAATGGTCTGTGAGGGTCCAAAATTGTCCCTTGGCCAAAAGAGCCCTAATAGCCCAATATAATGGCATGATCTTACCTCCAGGTTTGGTGAGAATGGTGATGGGGATGGACAGAGATTTCTCAAGATACTGTGCCTGATGATTACTGACTGCTGCATGGAGAGTGTAACTGGTGTATGGATCTAATCCATCCAGAGTTACTTCCCTTGAATATGACACCTAAAAACATTCCAGAAAATACAGTTACTGAATACCTGCAAAATCTAGAATGCAATATATTTCATAATTTTACTATCATCAACAAAGAAAATAAAAATAAAAAATAAACAGAAGTTTTGATCACAAAATTTTGGGAAAAAACAAAGGTGAAGGCCTTTATTTTGGATATAGAAGATTCCTAAAAGTTTCATAGAAAATGGAGATTCTTCTAATGTAGCTGACCCCATTTTAATCAGTGTATTTAAAGCTCTACCAAATAAGTTTTATGTCTGAATGATTAAATCATCCAACTTCAGAAAATATCAAAGCAATTTAATGTGTGTGTGTATGTGTGTTTGTGTGTGAGTGTGTGTATGTGATTGTGTGTGCATGTGTGTGTGTGTGTTACAAAGAGAGAAGGTTAAATAATGCACCAAAATAACCTGGCCCTAGTTTCATGAAACTGCATAAGTGTTGTGTGTGTGTGTGTGTGTGTGTGTGTGTGTGTGTGTGTGTGTGTGTGTGTGTGTGTGTGTGTGTGTGTGTGTGTGTGACTTTATTTCCTATTAAATATAAGTAGCATTAGGTTGATCAGATTCAGGATATTATGCGATCCTAAAACACAGCATAAAATAATATTGCAAGTTAAAAGAGGAATGCTGAGTACAAATGGATTGTCTAATTATGGATGATCATAAAAATACATCAATAGATATATCAGAACTGTTTTTACTTAGCTTAGTACAAATCTGTCCATTCTATCAATGTTTACCTGGTGCTATTAAAGTTACCAAACTAACATATATACAAGTGACATCTATTGTTAAGTGAATGTGCTTGGAATATATATCATATTATACATAATCTTTGCAAAGAAACACTTGGAATATATAAATATCATGCATAATCTTGCATATTTTGATTAACAACAAACAGATGGTAACAAAATCTGTCTTTCTTGCTTTGTGATAAGACGTTAGTAATTATTAATAAGATTTAGTTACTAATATGAACACTTTTCTTGAGTAACATATGCTTTGCAATAAGTGGGTGACTCTTAAGACAAATAACATTAAAATGAGACTGGAGAAATACTGGCTACATAAGCCATTTTTATTAGTTTTTAAAAAAACATACTGACCACACTAGTATGAATACCACAAAAGTGTTTGGAAAATCTTATACTGGAGTCTAAGATTTAACCAGTCCTAAGATATAGCTACTTCCAACAAGATAATTTATATTTGACACCACAATTAGAAGACCTGGATGTGTTATTGACAAATTTAAGTTAAATTATATGTGTAAATAGAAGTTCAAGATAAAACTATAATAAATGACCAGGAGTATTTTTGTTCTATTGATTGAACCAGAAGTGGTAACAGGGCATAGTGCTTCCATATCCAAGTTGAAATCAAATTTTATAAAGGGAGATGACTCATGTAGGCATGCTTGAATAAACTTAGGATGTCGTGAAAAGATCGGATATGTTTCAATAAGGGAAGGATGAAAATATATTCACCAAACAATTGTCAAGGACAGAGTACTATGTCAAAATTAGAATACAATACCAAGGATAGAGTACTGTAGTATGTAATGGTTAGAGTAACATGTCAAGGATAGAGTATTGTATCAATGATTAGAGTACTATGTCAAGGATAGAGTACTACTTCCAGGAATAGAGTACTATGTCAGGGATAGAGTACTGCTTCCAAAAATATATTACGATGTTAGGGATAGAGTACTGTTTCAATGATTAGAGTATTATGTCAAGGATACAGTATTTCTTCATAGAATAGAGTACTATGTCCGAGACACAGTATTTCTTTATAGAATAGAGTAGTATGACAGGTAGAGAAGTTAAAATTTTAGGAAACTTCTACCAGGTACCCATCAATCCTAACAATCAGTTACCTGGGTACCTGATCAAAGGGAAATTGTATTAAATGTAAACCTGAACTGCTTTGTTGTAGGTTCACACATGCCAACACCAAGAGAAGTATAAGCATAATTATATGAATATAAGTTGCAAAAATGTGTAATCTGAGCCTAAAGAGAGAAATCTATGTATTACATGCCATAATTACAGGAAACTCTATGAAAAACATACATTTATTTGTGCTATTTACCTGGATCTGCAGATAAAAGTTTTTGTCACAAATTGGCTAAATCCATGTGGATTAGTAGTTAGTACAGGAGTATAGACACAAAAGAAATTGATCAATTATTTATGCATAACACTCACTTTAACCAGTCTACATATCTATAGTAACTTTCCTGAATATTCATGAAGTCCACAAATGATGACTGTTGTATTACATTATTGTCAAATTCTTATTTCAAAACTTTTCAAGTGCTATTGATGTGTCCTTTTCCAGATGCAACATGTTTTTAAGTTTAATAAAATCCTTTCCTCTAACATTTTTCAATCATGTAACACCCATCAGTCTCATTGATAAAGCCTGTTTATTATGATATCTGGCACCATCGATTTTCAGTTTAGATTGGTCCACTACATATGTGGTATCAAAATAGAATGAATCTGTGACCCATCTCTTTTCTAGGAACTGTTTCATGTGCATACTATAAATATTAAATAAGGAAATCAGACAGAGGTCTAACAATGAACACAGGGGCTGATATCGTTGTTTCCAATTTAATGATCAGTCATATATGTACTATATAATAATACAAAAATAAGTTGTAAATAGTTTTAGTACATCATTTCCTTTGGCCAATGACAGGGCAATATTCCATTTAGTGAGTTGCACTTGCATAGCAAGCAAGCATGATCATGGCAATGTCGAGTGGTAGCATGGGAAAATGGTCTGGCATTCCTTAAAGGTATCATAGTAAGCCGAACTTTGGTTAGGTATACAAAGTCAAATGCCTGAGCTAAGCATCAGTACCAAATTTATTACACTATGTGAAAGCTTGCTTGAAAAATCAGCATTGATTCTTAGACAGGTCGCACAAGAAAGGATAGAAGTGTCCTCTCTTGTATTGTTATATAGTACATGTATAACAAATAAATTCTAAGCAATGGTACAAGCCCCTGTGATGATGAATAAATGCGCTCATGAGACGAGCGTTGAACTGTAATCATTATTCTGTGCTTTGAGCTGAACTTGGAAACATTTTTAAATGGGGTACCTGGTTGTCCATTTTATTACCCTATTTATTATCAGTGGGCAGGTACCCAAGTACCTGGGTACCCATTGACATCTTTTATGTCAGAGACAGAGTACTATGTCAGGAAGAGAGTACTATGTCGGGAAGAGAGTACTTTGTCTGGGATAGAGTACTCTGTCTGGGATAGAGTACTTTGTTAGGAAGAGAGTACTATGTCAGGAAGAGAGTACTATGTCTGGGATAGAGTACTCTGGGATAGAGTACTGTGTCAGAGATAGAGTACTATGTCAGGAAGAGAGTACTGTGTCTGGGATAGAGTACTCTGTCTGGGATAGAGTACTGTGTCAGGGATAGAGTACTATGTCAGGAAGAGAGTACTATGTCTGGGATAGAGTACTCTGTCTGGGATAGAGTACTATGTCAGGAAGAGAGTACTATGTCAAGAACAGGATTGGAATTTGTTATCAACTTCATCCTTTTTGAAAATATCAAGTGTACACATATTTTTGCACATGGGAGTAGGCAGAAATTGTTCATAAGTTATGGTGAAAATTTTTGTGCATACTTGTAACCTCAGAAATAAAAATGTAAATTTGAATATATTACCTTAGTCTCACATCCTTCTCCAGAAGGGAAGCAGTCATTGTCCCTCACTGTTGTAGACATTCTCTTGTAGTAGATGGTGTACCTGGTGTCTGGCTTGCTCATGTCCTGGCAGCTGCCTGGCCATGTGACCTGATCCAGTTGGACATGAACTGATATGTTGGTCAACTGGACAACATTCAAGCTGCCTGAGTATGCTTTAGGAACCAGGCACTCTGAGTCTGGAATATTATTAATGCCATCAATAAACATCCAATGGTATGCCACACTGTTCCATAACCCATCTCCACCTGAACAATCTTTTTTTTTCGGATATCCATTTCTGTAGGAATTATCCAATAAGAAAACCACCCCAAATTTTCACACAGTATTTACGGTGGACCTCTGAAACTTCCCATATATATTAGCTTGTGAGATCAAATCCAGCTGCAACCAACATAGACCTTGATCTGCCATTGCATAATGTACAGGCATATATGGGACAATGCTGTCTGTTCCACTGATTACTCCTAACAAACTGAATAGACCTAAATCTGCTGGCACATTATGCAACGGCAGATCTGTGTCTGTGCAGTTTGCAGTTGGACTTGATTTAGAGGCAAGTATATCTGGTATTACATGAGAAATACCGTAGATTATAATACTGGGGATCTTTTTCAGGAGTTAATTGGTTATGAAGTTTACAGACAAGCTTCATAATATCACATGCCACAAGTTACTAACAAGTTCATATTTGAGCAAATCTTGAAATTTTTGTACGGGAAAAAGATTTCTCTGTTCAAAGAATTCAAGTTACTGCATTCCAATAACTGCATGTTAATTGCATTAAATAAAAGAAAACGAAAAAATTGCAAGATATACAAATCTAAATTTAACAAAATTTTCTTTAAAATGGGATATGATTATGTCTGACTGATGAACTGTGAAGCTGTGTTTTTGAGACGGTTCTTCAGTAGTGTTTGAGGCAGATCTGAATCTATTCAGTTTGTTATGAACAATCAGAGGAACAAACAACACTGACCCTGATCTGCCAGTGTATTATGCAACTATCTGTCATTTACAACCATTACTGTAACACACAGATTGATTTACCATATAAATCCCTTGGTGAGAGCAACCACCTACTAAAAGTAACCAGCAACCATGATTTTGTGGCCAAATATGTTTCAACACTGCTCTGAATGAATCAGAAAACCACTTTTTCAACACTGCCATGAATGAATGTGTCAGAAAACCAGTGTTTCAACACTGCTGTGAATGAATGTGCCTGAAAACCAGTGTTTCAACACTGCTGTGAATGAATGTATCAAAAAACCAGACACAATACAACACATCCTTATTTAATTCTTTGTAACCATAGTTACTGATTTGAGTATGCAGGCAGAGTGCATATTATTCTGAACCAAGATCAACAAAAACAGGAGGGAAAGAGTTGAGACTGGTTGCCAGTTTCTTTAGATTGATGAGGTAGAGTTGTATGAAAAGGAACATAATCAAACTAATGTACTTGTTAATAATTCCTGTTGTAGTGCTGTAACCCTTAAAATGATTAACCATTGCTTCTTTGAATGATTAACAGTCAGTTTAAAGGTTCAAATTGTTCATCTATTATGAAACCCAACACAATGTCCATAATGTTATAATTGAAGATCTTATCACCCTGATTCCACTGTACTGTTACAGATAATACCTTAAATCCTCTTTGTATGTGGACTTCAATAATTAATCAAAGGGATGATGAGATCTTTAACTTTTTCTCTTATCAAGATATTTGCTTTTCTGAAATATTTAATTCCATAGTTACTGTAAATTTCCGTATTGTTTCTTGCTTTATCACACACAAGGCCAACTGTGTTCTTTTTATACATGTGACATAAAACTTGTGAATTGGTCACATGGGACTCAAATCTATATCTCCAATCCACAAAGACAGGTGTCCTTTCTATAAAAGTCACCATAAAAGCAGTGAAATGGTCAGATAGGACCCATATGTGACAACAGAAGTAATTTTTGTGGACCCTGCCACAGTGAACATCTTTTTGATACAAGACAATGATACATAGATTTTTCATTTACAATTTCTTCAAATGACTTTCATGAAAAAGTGTCCTTAACAGCAAGAGTTCTGTGTAACAGAGTTTCATATATCAATAAATACCTTACTTAATGGAAGAAAACTTACTTGGCAATGGCTGCAGGTGAGACCCATAGGCCACAATATCTTGGACATCTGAGAGAAGAGTCACTGTGATCTTTCCTGTAGATTTGGACAAAGCATAAAGCGACTTCTCTGTCCTGTTATACCAGTATATATGTACATGGTCCACTGTCAGAATGTCAGGTGGAAGGCCTAAAAGAGAAGACACAAAGATAATATATTACTGTGCCAAAATAGAACAGTAAACTTGAAATGGCCTTGAAAATTATTGTTCAATATGTTATCTCTGTTATTATGTAGCATATTTTTCAAGAAAATGTATCTTTTCATGTTTAGATACGATGGTAAATTCTCAGTGTCGGAAAGAATGATCTACGTAGCTTATATCCAAGTCCTTGACTAAGACCACAAATGAGGTCTGACATCAGTGGTAGAATTTATGTAGTGGTGTGACTTCTTGATGAATTTATTATGTATTTTAAACCAAGTCCCATTCATTTTGCATTCAGGAAACTATTTTGTATTATCCCATATTGAACACAGATAAGGTCATTCATAGTGTAGTTGAATATTTGACATGGTCTTGATAACAATGTCAAAAAGGATTATTTTTTCTTCCAGAAAACATGGTGTACAGGGAATATGGTAGTTGGGAAATCTGAAAAACTATATTCAAGGTTTAAGAAATTTTTTTAATGCAATGCCAATGTCGGCAGCAGAAGGGCCAAAGTATGCAGAAGAGAGGACAGTGATTATTGACCAAAGGGAAAGCGTTTATTGACCAAGGGGACAGTGATTATTGACCAAGGGGACAGTGATTACTGACCAAGTGAACTGATTATTGACCAAGGGGACAGAGATTATTGACCAAGGGTACTGTAATTATTGAACAAGGAGACAGTGATTATTGACCAAAGGGAAAGCGTTTATTGACCAAGGGGACAGTGATTATTGACCAAGGGGACAGTGATTATTGACCAAGGGAACTGATTATTGACCAAGGAGACAGAGATTATTGACCAAGGGTACTGTAATTTTTGAACAAGGAGACAGTGATTATTGACCAAGGGGAAAATGATCACTGACCAAGGGGACAGTGATTATTGACCAAGGGGACAGTGATTATTGACCAAGGGTACAGTGATTATTGACCAAGGGGACAGTGATTATTGACCAAGGGTACAGTGATTACTGACCAAGTGATAATCTTGGTTATGATTTTGATGAGGAAAAATGAAATCACAAAAATCAGGAGAAATGCTACTTTAATGGACTGAGACACATTTTGTACAATCTGTGTTTGTATCATAAACTACAGACTCCCCTACTTGAAAATGAAAATAAGTTTAACCCTTTAGCTACTACAGCTGTTGTTGTTATTGTTGTTGTTGTTGTTGTGGGGCTTAACGCCATTTTTCAGCACACGATAGGCTGCATATGGCAGCCAGTATTAATGGTGAAGGAAGAAACCGGGGAAATCCCCAGAAAGAACCACCGACCCACGAGAAGCTACTGGCAAGCTTTCTCACATATCCACATTCGCCGAATCCTAGACTCGAACCCACGCAGACAGAGGTGAGATGGCAGTGATCCATAATGGAGAGCGCTTTAGACCACTCGGCCGCTCGGGGCCCCCCTACAGCTGTTGTGCAGTTTCACTACTGCTGAGTGCCATCATATCATTTACCGAGACTACTGAGGCTGTTTGCTAGGCTGAATACTAGAGCATCATCATGGCTGACTACGAAACTGACAATAAAAACATGGTTACATTTATATTCATTATTTCATTAGTTTTTGCTGGATTTCAGTGAAATAAAAATAGCTTACCTTGTATAGTGTCTGTTATTCATATATTTCCAATTTATATACTCCTACATCCCATCATACAATAAATCCTAGTCTTGTAAACTGTTTTGAATCCCGCAAAATAAATCCCGTCATACGATTCAAAATCACTTACATCTGGTATTGAAACGGGACTAACAACAATATCTGATCCATTTTCTAAGAATGATCCATTAAACTCTTCGATATCACTTGCACTGAACCCTTCAGAGTCGCAAATATCTGAATCGGAATCCATTTTTGTTTATCTCAACTACACATGTTTTGTACAATGCAGGAAAGCCCTTCCCACGTGTCTAAATTTAACCTCTCAGCTTTCAAACTTGTATCAAAATGTTCAGTAACCAGTCCTCTCATTGGTCATGATAATCAAAAATATGTAAACTTCTGTGCTTTCAACCAATCAACATTTAGTTAACATAGCGGTCACATCCACATAGATGCGACACTGGGGTTTCGAGTACTGCTGAACTACACGCACATAAGCGACACTGGGGTAGTAAACGAGGCTTATCGACACTGCATATATGCGTCAGTGGGGTTCAGGAGCTATTTACAGGTGACGCTTAGATGCGGTAGTCGTAGCTAAAGGGTTAAATGATGGTACAGCTTGATTAGTTACAGAAAAGTCATGCTTCATTGACAAAATTATAATAAGCACTAGTATTATAACCACCATGAATGCATTGCCATGAAGAAAACATTGCCACCAAAAAAACATTGCCTCCATGGAAACATTGCCTCCATGAATAAATTGCCATGAAGAAAACATTGCCACCAAAAATATGTTGCCTCCATGAAAACATTGACTCCATGAATGCACTGCCATGATGAAAACATTGCCACAAAAAATATTGCCACCATGAATGCATTGCCATGAAGAAAATATTGCCACCATGAATGCATTGCCATGAAGAAAACATTGCCACCATGAATGCATTGCCATAAAGAAAACATTGCCACCAAAAAACATTGCCCCCATGAAAACATTGCCACCATGAATGCATTGCCATGAAGAAAACATTGCCACCAAAAAAATTGCCCCCATGAAAACAATGCCTCCATGAATGAATTGCCACCATGAAAACATTGGCTCCATGAATGCATTGCCAGGAAAAAAACTTTGCCACCATCAAAAATTTTCCTCCATTGATGTTGACACCATGACAACATTGCCTCCATGAATGCATTGCCATGAAGAAAACATTGCCATCATGACATGAAAACATTGCCTCCATGAATGAATTGCCACCATGAAATCATTGCTATCATGAAAACATTAGGTGCAATGCAATGTAACAGCTCCATTTACCCCTCTGCAGTTACATGACCTCATAAAGAGTAAAGCATGAATGGGATTCATTCACTGAGAATTTAGAAAGACAAGGTCTTTAAAATTAATTTTTCAGGAAGATAACAAAACGTTAAAGTCTTAGCATCATGTTATTATTTCAATGATTTTGTTAAAGTTAAAATTATTAATGTCTTTTTTATTTAAGGTAACCAGTATATAACAAATAAGTCTTTAAATTTGAACTGAAAAATATTTGTGTATATTTATTGTTTTGGTGGTTTAACCCACAATCTTGTCAACCAGTGTCAGAACAATTCATCCACCTGAATATATTTATGCACAAATTCAACAGCCCTAGATACATGTACCATTATTTATATACTCATATATCAGCCTAGTCCAACTGCACACTGCACTGTCCCTAATCTGCTGTCACATAATGTGCTGGCAGATCTGCGTCTGTGCAGTTTGTTAAGAGTAATCAGTAGAACAAATAACATAAATCCTGGTCTGCTGGTACATTATACTATGCCAGATCAGGATCTTTGTTGTTTTCAATTTGACTCGATTATTTAGCGTGTACATATGGTACTCATTTACATGCTGAATCTCAAAGCAAATAATACAGCCTGATCTGCCATAGCATGTTACACTGACAGATTAGATTCTATTTGTTTGTTCTACTGATTACTCCAAAAAAAACTGCATAGACCCAGATCTGCCATTGCACATTGTGATGGCAGATCTGGGTCTATGCACTTTGCAGTTGGGCTTGACTTATAAGCAAAGTCTGTATGGTATATTTTAGCTGAAATTCTATGAATAAAATACACACAGCTTCTAAGAACTAAGAACATGATGAAAATGAGTCAAAAACCTTTTCTGCCTGCAGCTGTTGTAGACAAAATGGTTCTGCATCTGCAACCATGAACATCAGTTCCCTGAATGCTCACTGTGACAGGGTCCACAAAAATTACTTCTGTTGTCACATCCTTTGAAAAATCCATGGCAAGTGCAGAAGATATTTTCATATTTGTGCTGCAATTACAGAGTTGATCAATGCTGCGTCTGTCAATATGACTACTAGTAGAAAATAACTGTACAATATTTGATCCATCCAAGTTAGAACTCATCATCTGACTTGTTGTGCTGCCCAGCTGCTGCTCAGACCAAAGGAGCTTACTGAAAGAAAAGAACAGATAATAATAATAATAATAATAATATTAATAATAATAATAATAATAATAATAATAATCAGCATCATCATTATCGTCAAAGTTTTACAATAAACATGAGACTATTTTTTCTTGAGGACTTTTACATATACTATACATAAATGTACCTTCACACTGTCCTCCCACCCCTTGTTAAAAACTGAAAATATCCACTATGAATAAAAAACACAGCTTCTAATAACTAAGAACAGGATGAAAATGAGTCAACCAAACAGTATAAAATTCCCAAACCAAATAAGGAATTATTTTTAAAAAGTTTCCAATACTCTGGAACTTTGCTCTGGAATAGTATTCCAGCTGAGATTAGAAATGCCCACCATATTTCCTTCTTCTAAAACCAATATATCCAGTGGCTTCAGAGATGCAGCTAAAATAAATAAATTCCTTTGTATGAGGGCCTCAAGGTAGATTAGTTCTTAGCTAATTGTGTTACCCCCTTTAAATAAAGTCTTTATTATTATTATTATTTTATTATTATTGCTATCACCAAATGTGTCCTGATACCAGCATGCTATGTGGGAAGAAAGTAGGTGCTTACAATCTTGCTCACACATCATGATTTTCTTGGAAATACCATGCATGCCTGGTGGCTCACACATCATTATTTTCTTGGAAATCACTACCATACATGGCTGGTGACTTACATGTCATGCTTTTCTTGGAAATCACTACCATGCATACCTGATGGCTCCTATGTCTCAACTTGTGCATCAAATCAATCTAAGAAAACAATATTATCAATGGCACATTCAATGCCCACCCAAAGTCTGATAGTACTCTCATTGTAAGCACAAGTTGGTATGGCTTGTCGCTGACTCCAAAGATTATTGCCTCAGTGAACTTGACCTTTGGTTCAGATCTGCAGTCTTGAACTAAACTTAAAGTGCAGAAACCATTGTGTTCTTATCAGATTTACTGTGACTGTGATGTCTGACCATATGACTACCTAATCTATAGATTCTTTTTCACCATAAATGCAAGTGATTCACAAAGTTTGATCAAGGAACTTACTCAAGAACAAATGTTATTCTGTAAAACCAAGCCATAATTACCATAACCTTGTGATGCTGAAATCAACGTACCTATTCCATACCTTAAGGTGCAAGCCCTCTACAAACTTAAGTGATGGTACTTTTAGTCAATAACCATGTTGTGAAGAAACCATGTTGTCTTTCAATCACAATGACCTTGACCTTTGACATCTAGAATCCAAAATGAAAAGACTTCTTCCTTATCACAAATGCAAGCCATCCACAAAGTCTGTCACAAATTTAGGCACAATTATATTTACACATTACTGATGGCATAGTGACTTACATATGCACAGTTAAATAAAAGTCAATGGCATTATCTCATTGTGGTCATGCATAGAAGTCTTGTAAAACAATCTGCACTTTGTATGCAAACACACCTAGGCAGTCATGGTTACAATGGATAAAATAAATGACAGCAGTATTCATTTGTTTTTGGAAACTGGTTATTCACAGTAAGGGGTCCCTGGAGGCTGAATTGTCTAAAGTGCTTGCCTTTACAGACAGATCACAGTAAGGGGTCCCTGGAGGCTGAATTGTCTAAAGTGCTTGCCTTTACAGACAGATCACAGTAAGGGGTCCCTGGAGGCTGAATTGTCTAAAGTGCTTGCCTTTACAGACAGATCACAGTAAGGGGTCCCTGGAGGCTGAATTGTCTAAAGTGCTTGCCTTTACAGACAGATCACAGTAAGGGGTCCCTGGAGGCTGAATTGTCTAAGTGCTTGCCTTTACAGACAGATCACTGCCATCTCACCTGTCTGTCTGTGTGAGTTTGGGTTTCGGGCTTGGCCAATATGGATATATGAGAAAGCTTGCCAGTACCTTTCCATGGGACCAATGTTTTTACCAGGGTTTTCCCAGGTTCTCCTTCCACCAGTTACATTAGCCAACATGTATTGCCTATCATGCACTGAAAATTGGCATTAAACTCAAGAAACAACAAACAACAAGAAAACATTCACAGCAGTATCAAATGTATTTTTTGCATTGATGACATTGCATTTATATAATAAAATTGATCAATGGATGATGATTGTGGTCAAAAATGATAGGTGGTCACTCATAGCAGAGGTCACTCATGACACATTGTACGGTGGTACAGCAAGATACAAAACTGCACATTTATATTTAAACAATAGCATGTAAACATTAACAATGTCTTTCTTCCATTATTCCATTTTTGTTTGTTCATATTTTTGATTACGTTCATCCCATTTCCACCAACCTGTTGTATGGATCAACTACTATATTGCCAAATTTGCTATTCCTCTGGAGCAGGATGGAATGTTTTCCCTGGTCCAGTCTGTAGGACAGGATCCTAGATGTGGTTGTGTTGGATTCCAATATGTATAGTGTCCGACTGATCCAGTCCACAGTCATATCACGCCCTGTGTGATCTACCTCAAACAGCTGAAATTTAAAACAAACATTCTATAAATACCAATCTGTAAATACTTTATAAATGTGTTGGTATTTACATTACTTAAACTGGTTATCTACAGGTCCTAATTTGACCTTGTTATCTACAGGTCCTAATTTGACCCAGTTGTTATTTACAAGTCCTAATTTGACCTTGTTGTTATCTACAGGTCTTAATTCAACCTTGCTGTAATCTACAGGGTCCTAACTCGACCTTGTAATCTACAGGGTCCTAATTTGACCTTGTAATCCACAGGTCTTAATTTGACCTAGTTGTTGTCTACTGGTTCTAATTTGACCTTGTTGTAATCTACAGGGTCCCAATTCAACCTTGTTGTAATCTACAGGGTCCTAATTCAACCTTGCTGTAATCTACAAGGTTCTAATTTGACCTTGTTGTTATCTACAGGGACCTAATTCAACCTTGTTGTAATCTACATGGTCCTAATTTGACCTAGCTGTTATCTACAGGTCCTAATTTGACCTAGCCGTTATTTACAGGTCCTTATTTGACCTTGTTGTATCTACAGGGACCTAATTCAACCTTATTGTAATCTACATGGTCCTAATTTGACCTTGTTGTAATCTACATGTCCTAATTTGACCTAGTTGTTATCTACAGGTCCTAATTTGACCTAGTTATTATCTACAGGTCCTAATTTGACCTAGCTGTTATCTACAGGGTCCTAATTTGACCTTGTTGTTATATACAGGGTCCTAATTCAACTTTGCTGTTGACTTACTCAGTACTTGGCCCCTGCTTTATGATATCCTTGAATAATAGAGTAAAAATGTACAATAATATCAAATGGATATCAAAAGATGCATGAATCAAGGATTCTTTATGTAAAAAGAATAAAGTTTTGAATTTGAGCTGACTGATGTTGTTAGATCATTCTTTGTATTTTTCAATACATGTTCAAGAAGTGCTGTTTCCTGCCCTAACCTTTATGTCCTTCAATCCCTCAACAAATTCTTCCACATTTTTATCCACATCTATCCAATACTTAAAGACTGTGTTCTCATCTCTCAGACAGGTCAAGGCCACAACAGGTCGTGTTGCAATTGTCATGGAGGTATTGTGAATATTGTATGCCTCCACTAACTGGACAGATGACTGAATGGCAAGGAGAAGCTGAGGAACAGGGTTAATTACTGAAAATGAAATGTGCATTGAATAATTAAATCTGATGATAATTAATTAAAATGAACTGAATTAAATTCATTGCAGCCAAAATTGGACACAATCTGTTTATTATATTAAATAACAATTATAAGCTAATAGCCATCTCAGTGTCGAAATGTGAAGCTTCAACGATGATTTGACAAAAAAATTTAATAGACAAAGTTTTTTATTTTAATTGTAAATTGTCAATTTAAAATGTGTCATGTTCTGTTTAGTTTATTTTCTTTTTATAAAAAGTATTCTACATGAAAAAGCTTACATAATCAAACAACTCTAACAATCATACAGAAAATTACTTTTGATTAAAAAAATGCTTTATTAGGCATTTTTGATAGATGAGAATAACATTGAAAACTTATATTTCTAACGTATTTGTTGTTCTGATGTAAACTATAATCTAAAACTTTAATGGAAACAAAAATCTACGAAACGTTACTCCCAATATCATCATTTGAAGACAAATTTTACTCCCAATATTATTATTTGTAAACAAGTAGTTTGATGAGCCAAGCTTAAGAGTACTTCATCTTTTTTAGTTGACCATTTAATGTCATACATGTATTAAAATATGTATAAAGATACCAGTTATAAAAAATAAATAATATAGAATCAATTATCCTATACAAAATGAACATTACCATCTGCTGTAGCAGACACAATATCTGATCTTGGACCACAGCCAACTTCTGTACAGGATTCAACCTAGGAGTAAAATTAAAACAATGTTTTAATTTAAGAAAACATCAGAACACAATCTAAATCCCAGACATATTTACAAGAGTAGACATACATATCGATCAAGCAGCGTAAAACACCAATTTACTTAGACAGTACTGCATACATGTATACAAATTTCAATACATACATGGACTTCACAGGTTTATATTTGAAACTTGTCAGGGTGATGATGCAATCAGGAAAATAAAAAACCCATCAGATTATCATGGCAAGATAAAGGACATGTACAGGATATCTATGACGATGAGACCAGGGACCAGACCAATACATTGTCAAAATGAAGTAGTAGGCTTATCATCAAGCATGGGCTTATCTTCAGATAAATACAGTAGTACATCTCGATCACAGACAATCCTGACTAATGCTATACGAGTAATTTGTGACATGACTAATGTAATGTGGATAATTTGTGATATGACAAAATGCTATATGGATAATTTGTGACATGACTAATGTAATATGGATAATTTGTGACATGACAGGATACAGACTCAAAAATGGAATGTTTAGAAGACATCTGCTCTACTTCTCTTTGCGATCATCAGTTCTGGTACATGTAATGAAGAGGTGTCACCCAACCAAATCTTCGCATAAATGATGAGCTACTGAGATACAGGCCTAAAAATGGGACATAGATTGTTCAGTGGTAAGACACTTGCTATAATCAGTTCTACCACATCCAACAGAGAGTGGTCACCTGTGCAAGTCTTTACATAAACGATGAGCTGCTAAGATACAAACCTAAGAATAGGGCATAGATTGTTCAGTGGTAAGACACTTGTACTATTTCTATGTGGTCCTGAATGTGCTCTTCTGTTCTAACATGTACAAAGAAAAGTGGTCACTCTTTCAAGGTAAAAAAAATTTGTTTCGTCAAAAGTTTCTTCCATCTTTATGGCAATATTACTTCAATACCCAAGACATAAAAAATATTAATATAACCTTGAATAACCTTCTGTACAACCCAAGTTGATAAGCTTTAACAAAGACAAATACATACGTTTATACACACCTGAAAGTAATAAGTAGTGTGATTTTCCAGATCATCTAATATGAAACGTTTCATGGATGGATTTAGTGGCATCGTGCTCTCTGTCTTGGGCCTTGTGTTCTGCCAATAGTAAACATTCTGCCTACTGATAATTCCATTTATTTCTTCAGGATCAGTCCAGAAAAGATCTGCCGATAGAGTGTGCTTTGATGTTACAGCATCCTTCCTCCGAGTCACATAAGCTCGAAGATCTCTTGGTTTTGTTGGGACTGCAATGGAGTTGAAACTACACGCTAATAACTGTAAATAACATTTACAAAAACTCAGTGATGGGCTAAAGCAGTGGTTCCCAAACCTTTTTGGGCCATTGCTCCCTTGGTTATCCTCAGCACCTCCCTACCTTACCCTGTAACAAGCATTATTTAGCATTAGTGCCCCCTCTGGTAATCCCACTGCCCCCAAGGGGGTGGTACTGCCCACTTTGGGAACCACTGGGCTAAAGGAATAGACAACTCCAAATTCAAAATTTACCATCAATTACTGAAATCAATTATTACAATTCTAAACAATAGAAATACCGGTATAATTTAATATTAAATGGAAGGTTAGGCTCATTGTTTAACGTAACGGCATTATTTCAACAATGAAGTAAGTTTTAAAAAAACCTTTAAATTCTGGGAGGACTTGATAAAAAAGTTTCTTAATTTTTATGCTAATTCTTTCAATATAAGCAAACGAAAGCAGCAACACAGGCATTCATACAGTTGAAAATTACTGAGTATTTAATTCAAGTAGTAGTAATAGAAATATTTAACATTTGTTTGGCATATTTAACATCTGTTTGGCATATTTAACATCTATTAGGCATATATGACATCTATTAGGCATATATGACATCTATTAGGCATATATAACATCTATTAGGCATATTTAACATCTATTAGGCATATATGACATCTATTAGGCATATTTAACATCTATTAGGCATATTTTTAACATCTTTTAGGCATATACAACATCTATTAGGCATATTTTTCATCCATTAAGCATATTTAACATCTATTAGGCATATTTAACATCTTTTAGGCATATATAACATCTATTAGGCATATTTAACGTCTTTAGGCATATTTTACACCCATTAAACATATTTATCATCTATTTGGCATATTTAACATCTACTAGGCATATTTAACATCTATTTGGCATATTTAACATCTATTAGGCATATCTAACATCTATTAGGCATATCTAACATTTATTTGACTTATTTAACAGCTTATAAGGCATATTTAACATCTATCTGGCATATTTAACATCTATTTGGCATATGACATTCCAATTCAAGACTAATGCAATATCTTGCAGTAAATACTTAATAACATGGTATGACAATGTACCTAGAAACACGAAATTACAGTGCCTAGAAGAAATGCAAAGCCCATGGTATGACAATGTACCTAGAAACATGAAATTACAGTGCCTAGAAGAAATGCGAAGCCCATGGTATGACAATGTACCTGGAAACTCAAAATTACAGTGCCTAGAAGAAATTCAAAGCCTATGGTATGACAATGTACATGTACCTAGAAACATGAAATGACAGTGCCTAGAAGAAATGTAAAGCCTATTGTTTGACAATATACCTAGAAACACGAAATTACAGTGTCCAGAAGAAATGCAAAACCTAAGGTATGACAATGTACCTAGAAACACGAAATTACAGTGCCTAGAAAAAATGCAAGGCCTATGGTATGACAATGTACCTAGAAACATGAAATTACAAAAGCCTATGGTATGACAATGTAGTACCTAGAAACTCGAAATTACAGTGCCTAGAAGAAATGCAAAGCCTATGGTATGACAATGTACCTAGAAACTTGAAATTACAGTGCCTAGAAGAAATGCAAACCCTATGGTATGACAATGTACCTAGAAAAAATGAAATTACAGTGCCTAGAAGAAATGCAAAGCCTATGGTATGACAATGTACCAAGAAACACGAAATTACAGTGCCTAGAAGAAATGCAAAGCCTATGGTATAACAACATACCTAGAAACTCAAAATTACAGTGCCTAGAAGAAATGCAAAACCTATGGCATGATAAAGTACCTAGAAACTCAAGATTGTGGTGCCTAGAAGAAATGGGAAGTCTATTATATGATACAGTACCTAGAAACTCGAAATTACAGTGCCTAGAAGAAATGCAAAGCCTATGGCCTGACATAACACAAGAAATTTTTAACTAGTGTGCCTAGAAGAAATGCAAAGCCCACTGTATGACATAATACCAAGAAACTCAAATTTGCAGTGACTTTAGGAAATGGCAAGCCTATGGTACGATAAAACACAGTGAAATCTCGCTATAACATGCTATGTTATAACACAAACTCTGATACTGTGACATCATTCCCAATCTTTTACAATAACTTCACCATCTCCTTTAAGTACTACAAAGTTTTAGCACCAAAATAAACAAGAATTTTATTTTTTTTAAACCTGAAGCAAAACCATCAATGTTTATAATGATGCCAGTGGTGGAAAGGTGTTATGTTTTGCTTCCTAGTGACATGGGCCAGACAGTAAATACTTATGATACAAACCTGACATAGGTGATCTTATTGTGATACTTGTCATGGGTCCCAGTCCCCAGTATGTGTATGCCCTCAAAGATACTGTTATATGGGTGAATGGAGGTAATCCACTCACTTCATACCATGGTTGCTCAGTTACCTGTAACAGATAATTAGGCAAATATATCTGGATATAAGAACTAAGAATATGAATAAAATAGTCAACAATCCTATTTCCCCTTCCTTCAGCAGAAAAAAGTATCAACTTGTTGAACCATCTGAAACAAATAGTTTTCTAAGGTATCTAAACAATGTTTTTGCACCAAATATGAAAAAATTTACAAGGTAAAAATAAATACACTGTGGTACAAACATTATATTTCTGAAATATGCTACAGGTATAAAATAATGTGATGTTAATGAAATCTAGTATATGGGTGTTACCTGCATGTTATTTCAATGTGCTTTTAGTGACTTTCACTGCTGAAAGAGTTTTCTATGCTTGCACTCTTTAAAGTAAAAAAAAATGGTTAGTTATCATTAGTATAAACAAGAGTCCCTCAAAGGGGCTGATGCTTTACTGGCTGAGAAGAATTAACAGGTTTTTGGTTTGGTTTTGTGGGGTTTAACACCATTTTTCAGCACATGATAGGCTATACATTACAGCCAATATAACTGGTGGAGGAAGAACCTGGGAAGACTAGAGGAAGAACCACTAACCAACAGGAAACAACTGGCTATATTTCTCACATACCAATGCTGGCTGGGCAGAGACTCAAACCCATGTGGACAAAGGTGAGATGTGAGTGATCTGTAAATATGAGTGCCTTAGGCAACTTGGCCATCTTGGGTCACTTAGGCCACTCGGCCATCTTGGGACACATAAATTACAGGAATTCAAGATAAGACCATACTTTACTATTAACTACTGAGTGCTGGAACCACATCTGATATTCTTCAGCAATAAGATGATTTTCAAATGAGCTGCTGTGCTGGACATATGGGATGTCAGATTGGTACCATTTTCATTTAGAACCAACACTACATCATTTGAGACTAACAATAGATCATAAGAAGTCTTCTGATGGAATCCCAATATTGCTATGACTTTCTGTTTTGAAGAAGTAACAATAACAAGATTTTCAAAATGGTGGCAATATTATAAGTTATATTGGCACCATTTTCATTTACAACCAACTAGAAATCGCAATAAATCTTTCAGTGAAAACTCCATGCTGATATGACCATTCAGGGATAGCAATAACAAGATGTCAACTGAGGTGGCCATAGTGGATGTTGAGAGAGTAGTTTTCACTAGGACCAACCAGACAAGAAGTCATTGAAAAAAACTATATGTTGATAAAACCATTCATTCTGGAGGAGTAGCCATATTGGATGTGCACACAGCACCATTTTCATTTACAACCAACTAGACATCATAAGTCGTCTTGTGATGCAAATCCCATGACCATATTACCTTTTGTTCAGGAGTAGTCATAACAAGATTTTCAGGATGGCCAACGTGATGGCCAAATTGAGAATTAGATCAGTACCATTTTCAATTAGAACCAACTATACATGGTGGTGAAAATTCCATGGCAATATTACTTTTCATTCAGGAGAAGTAGCAATAAGATGATTTGATTATTAAGATTGCTGATGTTGTGGTCATAACATCAGTTTCACACCATTTTAATTTAGGACCAAGTAAACATCGTAAAAATACTTAGAGTGACGACCTCATGTTGATATGACCATTCATTCAGAACATGTAGCAATAATAAGATTTTTGTGCTGGTCACTGTAGTTGCTATTTTGGACATTGGATTGGTACCATGTTCATTTACAACCAAGTAGAAATTATAAGAAGTCTTCTGTAAAAACCCATGTTGTTATAACCATCCAATCACAAGGAGTAGCAAAATCATTTTCAAGATGGCCACTGTGGCAGCCATAGTAGATGTCTCACCCAATATCAATTAGGATCAACTATACCATGAGATGAATGTGTGTGTTAAGTTTCATGGCCATTCTCCATGTAGTTTAGGAGGAGCAGTGATAAAAAAAATTGCAGGAATGGATGGATGATAGACAACACATCAACCCATAGGCTCTTCTATCTATGACCAGTAGAGCTAACAAAAAAGGTGAGTAGAGAGATAAGGCCTCAGTATGTGTTTAAGGTTTAGAAAGTATCAATACAGCTTTGGTCAGTATAAAAGTATTGGTCGGTATAGAAGTATTGGTCAGCATAGAAGATTTTTTTCTTCCTAGGGCAAGGTTAAATTACAGTTTTGAAAGTTAAACTTTCTTTCAACATTGTCACATTTGCATCAATAAACAAAGACAAGTTTTCCTTATAGAATTTTATTGCATTTCTCATTTAAAATCACAATGGTTGTAGAAACTTTAGTGTTAAATGTTTGTGTATTTTGTCCCATTTTTGTTAAAACTGAAGTCTGTCCAAACAAAATAGGAGAGATACCAATTAAGAGGTCAACTGATTTTACCATCAGTGTGGCTGCCATCTGATCTGAATGTACAGACACCTCATAGAGGACTTTTCCATGGTTGACCTCTGAACTTGGTCTCCAGGTGATATTGAAGTTGTGCCAGTTTCCAATAGATCCGACACTGGATACAGGTATGGCATCTGGAATCACTTTGATTGTACTACTATTTAGACCCACTGAAGAAAAAAATAGAAATATTTACAGCATAATGTTCTTAATTCAATTTCAATTTATCATCTTCAGCATAAACATGTACCTTAAGAAGTACACCCATCTTTTGGTGAAAACTCGGCTACAAACAGACATTTCTAAGTACCCACGTCACAATCTTAGCATGCATTCAAGATGGGAAGTCGTGTCCTCTCCTGCCCTTGGATCCCACTATATACAAGATTCATGCACAAGATAACTGCACTATTTCTCCAGTTTGTATAATAATGCTGTATTGCTCTCCAAAATTACTAGATAATGTAAAACTGTACAGACTTGTATCATCAAGGCCCTGACTGATTAAGTTCAATGTTACACTCAAGGCCCTGACTGATCAAATTCAATGTACACTCAAGGCCCTGACAGATCAAGTTCATGTTACACTCAAGGCCCTGACAGATCAAGTTCATGTTACACTCAAGGCCCTGACTGATCAAGTTCAATGTTACACTCAAGGCCCTGACTTATTAAGTTCAGTGTGCACTCAAGGCCTTGAGTGATCAAATTTAGTGTTACATTCAAGGACTTGACTCATAAAGTTCAATGCTACACTCAAGGCCTTGACTGATCAAATTCAGTGTTACACTAAAGCCCCTGACTTATCAAGTTCAATGTTGCACTCAGGTACTGACTCATCCAGATCAGTGTTGTACTCAAGGCCATAACCAATCAAATTCAGTGTTATATTCAAGGCCCTTACTGATAAGTTTAAAGTTACACTCAAGGCCCCAAAATGATCAAGTTCAATGTTACACTCAAAGACCTGACTGACTGAGTTCAATGTAAACACTGTTTTTATTTCCACAATACAGTTTAACCTGTAATAACTGACCTCAAATGTTTTTAGAAAAGTGACTATTTAAAGGCAACTTTTTATCATTTGTAATTTTTTGTAAACAATTTTAAGAAACTTTTTTCTTATACTGGTGTTAGTTGAATAATGGTAATTACAACTAGTAAAGTTACTAATGATATCAAACCTGGATAAGGCTGAAGGGAGGGGTGGCGTATGACAAATGTGGTAACATTGACGGACTGGTTGGTGATAGCTGAGGTGTAGTTACACTCCATGTTACCCACTGTTACAGAGTCTGTCTGGCTCAACCACAGCAGGCGGTGGGAGTAATACTGGAGGGATGAAAACCTGTGGTGGAAAAATAGTATGTACAATCAGAATATAATCAACAATTACATAGCCTGTGTATATGATATATTTAGATGTCTCCAGTTAATTTTATAAGAGCATGAATGTGTTGCTGCTTATAAGCAAGGCCACATTAAATCACTCCCTCACTATAAGACCCTTCATTACAACACAGTTCCTTTTATAAGGCAGGTATCCCATTGTATTATGAAGTAACGAATTTTTCCTAGTAAAATATGTTTCTTCGAGAATACTTACCCAATCATAATACCTTAAGAGCACTACTACTACCTCACAAATCCAGCCCTCTCAGAAACTACTTTTAGCTAAAGGGAGTTAAACGTTGTCTGCCAACCGATGTGGCAATCAGGCAAAGATCTCCCCTTAAGTGTAAGAATTGAAGCAAAGTCTAAGAACCTCTCAGTTATTACCACTGGAGTGGACGGCATGATCTTTATGGATGTAACTGTGGGGAGGCTGGGAGGGTGTATGTGTATTATGATTTGTAAGTATTCTCAAAGAAACATATTTTACAAAGAAAATTTGTTTCTTCCTTAAATATGTTACCCAATCATAATACTTTTGGAGAATAAGTAAGAGGTGGAGAGAGGTACATGCCCTTACCCCAAAGATACCATATCTGGTCTCCTAAGGTATGTGAGGCAGTTCTACTTGCAGAGTGATACCCATCATGAACCAAGTTTAATGCCCCAATTCTTCAAAAGGTGCCTCAAATGTGTGCAGTTGGGGAGAGGTTAGTCCAGTGGGAAAACTTTTGGCCTCCATTGGGACAGAAGAATCATTTGAAACGGGCACAAAAAGGTGTCCAAGGACAATGAAGTCCACTGCTGCGTTGAGAAAGCCCAGTAGCCCAGGAATTCCTCTCTAGATAGAATTTTCCTTGAAAGTAAAGAAGCCAACATGGTTTGGTTTTCAATGCCCAATCATGAGGGAGACAAACAATGATGCATGTGTGTTGAACTCCATAGCTAGGAGAACAAATTGTTGAGATGGTACTAGGTCAGATTTTTCCTTATTGATGACAAGTCCAGACTGGTAAGCAGTGTAACAAGGGTTATCATGTTGTGCTTAGATATAACTCACCTGATGTTTCTACAGGATGTCATCCATGTAACTTGATGCTGCCACTGTAGAAATGGTCCAGACATGTGCCATTACTTGATTCATCATACAAGTGAAGACCCAGGGGCT
This sequence comes from Megalonaias nervosa, assembly GCA_016617855.1. Classification (NCBI taxonomy): domain Eukaryota; kingdom Metazoa; phylum Mollusca; class Bivalvia; order Unionida; family Unionidae; genus Megalonaias; species Megalonaias nervosa. The sequence goes on from JAECUM010002068.1 coordinate 48,250, forward strand.
GATGTTGTGTCCCATTGGTAGTGCCCTTTTGTAGTATATGATAATGTAGGTAAATTACAGGATTGTCCTGGAAGTCTTGTGAATATGGACAAAATGGTATGCGTCTTTTAAGTCCACATTGATGGCGAAGTCTAAATGGACAGCATTCCAAAATACACAATGGTGTTTCCATTGAGAACCAATGGGGAATGAATGAATTGATTGAGGGCGCTTAGATTGATGACCGGAGGCAGAGTGCCACTGCCTTTTTGGTACCAAGAAAAATCTGGGATAAAACCCTGGAGAGACGTTAGGACCCTCCAGGTGCTTTATCTGCTTTGGCTTGCCAGAAATGTGGGCATCGCTGGGTGGAGCTTCCATAATAGGGCAGTTTTCAGAGGTTCGTGTCCTATGTGTGACCATTGGGTCCTTTTGCTGAATTGGTCTCTTTGGTGGCTTGTTTGCAGACTTCTTCAATCTGGCCATTAAAAGGATGGCTAGAGAATAAAGGCTGTGCTCTTAGCTTGGCCTTATGGTGGTCCTACAGGAAAGTACTGGCAGAGAGCACCAAGTCATATTCTGTCAGTTGTAAATTGTAGCTGTGGATACAGCATTGACCATAACGTGTTCAGCTACTCTGTTTAGTACTCAGGACATTCTTGAGACCGATTCCCATGCATGCCCTGAGGTATTCGTTGTGGGAGGGAGAAGCTATGTTCCACATGTTGGAAGATAGCCACAGAGACAAAGTCCATGATCGAAAACAGGGCAACAATATAGTGCACTAACTGCCGAGTGTCAACAAAGGCCATCCAATCCATATGCATAGAGTGTGGCTTTGTCATCCCAAAGTTGTGATATCACTGCTGACTGCTGGAATTTCCAAATGAAATACTGGTGTAAGGCCAATGTAGAACTGCCAATGAACTGATGATAAAGGCAGGTCAGAATGTCCATTACTCTCCCAAACTATGGAAGTAAATGAAGTTAAACTCTTCGTTTCATCTTAAGATCAAAAGATGTTGGAGCTCTGGTTCATGCTGCTGATGGAGTAGGAGGAGGAAGCCAGAAGTCCGGGGTCAAAGGCAGAAAACGTCCTCAATGGAGTTTCGGAAGGCTGAATCTTCCCATGACATCAGATAGTCTACAAGTGATGACATCACTTGAAAACAACATCTTCTAGTTGCATGTGGTGAGGCTAAGGTCTCCTGTAATGCATGAGACTAAGCTGGTGAAGAGTGACGAGGTCTGCCACTCACTAAGCTCATAGAATGCCTTGAATTAGAAAATTTGACTTGGAGAGTGTGTGTAAAGAAATTGCACAGTGACATCTGTTGAAGGGTAAGGAACTATTCTTGGCATCATTCAGAATGAATGTATTGAGGCGTTATGTGGGTCAAACTGGCCCCTGCACATGACAGCAAAGTCTCATTAAATGTACTGCAATCTGGGCTGTTATTGATTGAGCATGTAATATTGATGTTGTGGCCGTGATCACAATGGAAATAGGCAATCCATGTGGGGAGGATATTGTTAGCATCATCAGTTTGGGATGGATTATGGGATGTTTGATCCATGTAACCTGTCTGTATGTCTGCTGAGAGGGATCTTGGCTATTTGTTTAGCTCTGTCCCTTGCTGTTCCACAATAGGAATCAAGTTGAACCCTGAGGAGGCAAGGCAGAGGGAGTTGCCAATCATGCTGAGTTCTGTGGTGCTGACTTGGGTGCCAGAGCTGTTTCAGAGGATGTGAATGTCCGGTGCTTCATGGCTGAAGGGTAAGAGTTGATTTATCTCCTTTGTATGCCAGAAATTCTCACACTGAGGAAAGGTCAGCATGCAGACTGGTGATGTCTTCATCCTCAGCTGTGTGTTTTCTTTTACTCATACTTCTAATCTGTAAGACAAATTAGAGCCAAACATATAAAACTGTAGCCCTGCACCTGTCTTTTCGAACGCAATGTTGGTGCAGAGTTAAAGTTGACCCAGAAATTTACAACAGTCTAATAAAGAAATAAAGTGTATAGGTAAAATATAATGACAATACCAGTTGTAAAGAGAAGTATAAAGCTGTGGGGCTGCACATGTCAAGTTTGACTACAGTGTGGGCACTGAGTTATGCCAAATGATGGTTACCTGGATGAAAGTGATAACAGACAATCTCAGTTACAATGCTACCTATAGAGAAGGTCAAGGATGGCATGTACAGGAAGAATCACTGATGCATGGCTTTCCAAGGCTAAGTATACTGTGGTAAAGGAAACTCACCTGTATGTCCCAGAAATAATGGAATTATACATATATCAGGAGTTTCTTAAGGACATAAAGACATGCACACATATAAATATTCTAGCTGAACCTTTTGAAAGTTGCATAGGCTACCCATGCTCTTTAAATATGATGGAAAGGTTATGTAGATAAACATGACTCAAGTGTCACCAATAGAAACATGCATGAGCAAGACATGACTGAGTAAGCCATGAATAGAAAGCTTACCTGTTTTTGTCTCACCAGAGCAGAAGCAATACAGAAATGTACACAAGTGTCTACATTACACACAAAAACCTACATAAAAGGTAACTGAGGCATGGTTAAAGACATCATACAAAGTAGGTGTGACAATATTAATTTAGGGCAATTACCTGTAAGAAAAAAGGCCCACTGACCACCAGTACAAGTAAAAACACTGAATTTGGTGCCTGGATTCTACAAATGCTTGGAATAGAAACACACCGATATGTAGCCATTCGTAATGGAATTACACATATATTAGGAGTTTTTATAAGTGCTAGAGACTTGCACGTACAAAATAATTATAGCCAGAACTGAATGTGCAGTTGCTTAGGCTCCCGGTGCAAGTAACTAAATGTGTGACGATGACAAAATGTTATCAAATTGTAAAGGGAGAACTTTGTCAGCATAGGAAGAGCAAAAGTTGGAAATATTGATGGAGTATACTTTCCTCAGAAGTGTAAAAAACTCCTCCAACTTTTAATGGTATATCTTCCACATAGATTCTGGCTTTTGCGAGGCCTCTTGTGATGAAAAGTGTGCTTCTTGGCATGAGAGGAAAGTTGTAACTGAGAGGTTCTTAAACTTTGCCACCAATTCAACTATGGGGAGGTCACTCTGCCTGACTGCCACATAGGTCAGCAGACAACTTTTAGCTCCCTTTAGCTAAGAGTAGTATTTGGGCTGGATTTGCAAGGTAGTAGTAGTTCTCCTGAGGTATTATGATTGGGCAACATATTTAAAGAAGATTTATCATATGTATAAAGTACTTCATTATGAGGAAGTCTCACTATACAGAATATTATATGGCTCTCTCTTGGACAGCATTACAATGAAGGAGTGCTATATGTAATAACAGGTATGTTTTACATAAAATAACATCTAAAATAAGGTATATTTTTTATGAAAATATGATGTGAGATAGTAAGCAAAGAACTAAAATGAAATAAATTAAGTAGCTATTTCATAAATAAACATGTTAGTAATCTACAAAGGACCATAGCAGTTTTATATCAGGGGCTTTATTGTATGCAAACAATCTAATACTTACTTTGCAATGTTTTGAAAGTTTCCCACAAGTTTGACAGAGTTTAATGCAACATTCTTGTCATTTCCCATTAGGTCAGCCATATACAGCTCTTGATTCTCAAATCCCTTCACGTACCATAGCACTTTCTGGAGATCATGGTTCAGTGCAAGGCTGATTACATGCTTGCCAGAGAAATATGGAACAGAAAAATACTCGACATGATCGTTTCCATTGAGATACGATGTCTCAACCGAGTTCATTGTCACCCAGTACAAGTGTGAATTGATACTGTCCACAACTATGTCTCGTGCCAAGGACTGAAAAACAAATTCATTGTTTTCCCCCAAAAGATCTGATCGTCTAATCTGGAAAGTGGAGAAATACAAAATGGAATTAACGGGAAGTTTCAGCAATGCTTCAAGATAGGAAAATAAAATACAAGAATGTTCATATCATAAACAAACAGATTTTAAAAGATCATCTGGTGAAACACAATGACTGCTTCCAATCACAGCTTCTAACAACAATCAATTAAAAGAACTTATGCTATATTGGCCAAAACAAATTTCCAGGAATAAAAGATAAGGCCATTTCTGCAATTTAATTGCTAGTGTTGAAACCATTGCTGATCTTCTTGAGTGATATCAAGATTTTCAAGATGGACATCATGGTAGCTGAATTGCATGTAAGATATGCACTATTTTCAATAGGACCAAATAGAAACCATGGGAAGTAGTTTGGTAAAACCCTATGTCAATATGATAATCTACTCAGAAGGGATAGAGGAAACAAGATTTTCAAGATGGCCATCATGTTGGCCACACTGGATGTAAGATCTCCATGATTTTCATTTAGGACCAACTAGATATCATAAGAACCTTATGTTTTATGACAGTCCATTCTGAAGAAATAGCAATAACATTATTTTCTAGATGGCTGTTGTAGCGGCCCTTTTGGATGTAAGATCTGCGTCATTTTCATTTAGGACCAACTAGTTAGATATAATAAGAAGTGCTTTGGTGAAAACTCCATGATGACAGAGAAGTACATGTAGTGATAGCAAGATTTCAAGATGACAACCACAATGGCAAAAGTGGATGTTCAAATAACAACATTTTCATTTAGGACCAACCCAACATCGTGAGTATCAATAATTAGATTTTCTTGAAGGTTGCCATAGTAGCCATATTGGATCTATTAGCAGCACTATTTTCATTTAGAACCACTTCAAACTTGAAACGAATGTGTGTGTACAGTTCATGACATAGTTTAGGAGGAATAGCAATAACAAATTCATGCTAATATACAGACAGATGGATAATGGACATAAGGCCATCTCATACGTTTCTCATGTCAATGACCATTTGAACTAAAAATGAATAAACCTAAGTGATTTACTTAAGAAGTAGAAAACTGTTATAGAGAAGAAAAAAAACTTCATTATGGTCTGTCCAAGTGACACAAAACATCCATTCTATATGGACTTATGAAGGAAATTTTTAACTTTTGTCACATGACCAACATTTTTTTTGAGAATTATTATAATCTATTTCTATTTCTCAATGTAATATCAGTAAGTGTTGCATTTTTAGCTCCTCATTTGGTACATAGTAGTCAGAATTAGCATGTTAAAACCTTGTGGCAAATTGCTATAATTTATTTTCAGAATAAAAAAATTAGTTACATTTTGGTTCATCATTGTTACATTGTTTTTATTTTGTGACAATTGTTTCAATTTTCATAAAATATGAAATCTGTAACATTGTATGGTTCATCCAAATACTTTCATCTGCACTCACCACTCCATGCTTGCGGATGGACCAGTAGAGTTTTTGTCCAAGCCAATCAAAAGCTAGACAAGCAGCATCTAATGCAAATGTCAGCTGGCTTGGAGATTGCGAGTCGGATGAGAGTCTTCCTGTTTCATTGTATTCAAACACAAATCCATCGCTTGTGCTCCAGAACAGTCTTTCCTGATACCAGGCCAGATCTGTTTAAAAGATGATGTAGAAAATGTCAAAATAAAGAGTGTAGATTAGGTGAGCATTAATGTCACTGGTTGCTCAAAATGAAAATATATTAAAATCTCTGAAACTGATTCATTTAGGGCAAGCATTTCATGTATAACTTTATGATTTTCTTCAAATAAGATCTCTGCATCTGACAACGTTGACATTTCATTAGAATTTTCAAAAAACTTTGATAATATGCTTGAATTTACATGGTGGGAGTCTGTGCAAGTGATCAGCATGGTCCGAGTCTGTATGAGTGATCAATATGGTCTGAGTCAGTATAAGTGATCAATGTGGTTATAGTCTGTATTAGTGATCAATGTGGTCTGAGTCAGTCTAAGAGATCAATGTTGTTTGAGTCTGTATAAGTGATCAATATGGTGGGAATCTGTATAAGTAATCAATGTGGTTCGAATCTGTATTAGTGATCAATGTGATGGGAGTCTGTATAAGTGATCAATATGGTGGAAATCTGTAAAAGTGATCAGTGTGGTCTGAGTCTGTATTAGTGATCAATGTAGTCTGAGTCAGTATAAGTGATCAATGTGGTGGGGTCTATGAGTGATCAATGTGGTCTGAGTCTGTATAAGTTATCAATATGGTGGGAATCTGTATATGTGATCAATGTGGTCTGTGTTGTATTATTGAAATGGACTTTACAATCTACATCATGCGTACATCTTTTTCCAACTTTTATAAGCATGCGCTGTTAGGGACTAGCTGTGAGGATTGCCTACATGAGTCACTCTTAGAAATAAAGTCTTGGAAAAAACACACTTGTGTCTGTTCCAATAAATACATCTCACTTGAGATAGTTTATGACAAGAAACACAACAGTCTGAGTCTGTATTAGTGATCAATGTGGTGGGAGTCTGTATGAGTGATCAATGTGGTCTGAGTCTGTATTAATGATCAATGTGGTCTGAGTCTGTATTAGTGATCAATGTGGTGGGAGTCTGTATGAGTGATCAATGTGGTGGGAGTCTGTATGAGTGAACAACATTATCTAAGTTTTTATTAGTGAATGATATGGTCTGAGCCTGTGCAAGTGAACATCATGGTCTGAGTTTGTATGAGTGAACAATATGGTAGGAGTCTGTATGAGTGAACAATATGGTAGGCATTTGTACGAGTCAGCAATATGGTCCAAGTCTGTATGAGTGAAAAATATGGCGGAAGTCTGTAAGAGTCCACAATATGTTGGAAGCCTGCATGAATAGTCAATATGGTCTGAGTCTGTATGAATGGTCGATATGGTCTGAGTCTGTATGAGTGGTCAATATGGTCTGAGTCTGTATGAGTGGTCAATATGGTCTGAGTCTGTATGAGTGGTCAATATGGTCTTAGTCTGTATGAGTGGTCAATATGGTCTGAGTCTGTATGAGTGGTCAATATGGTCTGAGTCTATATGAACAGTCAATATGGTCTGAGTCTATATGAGTGGTCAATATGGTCCAAGTCTCTATGAATGGTCAATATAGTCTGAGTCTGTATGAGTGGTCAATATGGTCTGAGTCTATATGAGTGGTCAATATGGTCCAAGTCTCTATGAATGGTCAATATAGTCTGAGTCTGTATGAGTGGTCAATATGGTCTGAGTCTGTATGAGTGGTTAATATGGTCTGAGTCTGTATGAGTGGTCAATATGGTCTGAGTCTGTATGAATGGTCGATATGGTCTGAGTCTGTATGAATGGTCGATATGGTCTGAGTCTATATGAGTGGTCAATATGGTCCGAGTCTCTATGAATGGTCAATATGGTCTGAGTCTGTATGAGTGGTCAATATGGTCTGAGTCTGTATGAGTGATCAATATGGTCTGAGTCAGTATAAGTGATCAATGTGGTTATAGTCTGTATTAGTGATCAATGTGGTCTGAGTCAGTCTAAGTGATCAATGTGGTTTGAGTCTGTATAAGTGATCAGTATGATGGGAATCTGTATAAGTAATCAATGTGGTTCGAATCTGTATTAGTGATCAATGTGGTGGGAGTCTGTATAAGTGATCAATATGGTGGAAATCTGTAAAAGTGATCAGTGTGGTCTGAGTCTGTATTAGTGATCAATGTAGTCTGAGTCAGTATAAGTGATCAATGTGGTGGGGTCTATGAGTGATCAATGTGGTCTGAGTCTGTATAAGTTATCAATATGGTGGGAATCTGTATATGTGATCAATGTGGTCTGTGTTGTATTACTGAAATGGACTTTACAATCTACATCATGTGTACATCTTTTTCCAACTTTTATAAGCATGCGCTGTTAGGGACTAGCTGTGAGGATTGCCTACATGAGTCACTCTTAGAAATAAAGTCTTGGAAACAACACACTTGTGTCTGTTCCAATAAATACATCTCACTTGAGATAGTTTATGACAAGAAACACAACAGTCTGAGTCTGTATTAGTGATCAATGTGGTGGGAGTCTGTATGAGTGATCAATGTGGTCTGAGTCTGTATTAGTGATCAATGTGGTCTGAGTCTGTATTAGTGATCAATGTGGTGGGAGTCTGTATGAGTGATCAATGTGGTGGGAGTCTGTATGAGTGAACAACATTATCTAAGTTTTTATTAGTGAATGATATGGTCTGAGCCTGTGCAAGTGAACATCATGGTCTGAGTTTGTATGAGTGAACAATATGGTAGGAGTCTGTATGAGTGAACAATATGGTAGGCATTTGTATGAGTCAGCAATATGGTCCAAGTGTGTATGAGTGAAAAATATGGCGGGAGTCTGTAAGAGTCCACAATATGTTGGAAGCCTGTATGAATAGTCAATATGGTCTGAGTCTGTATGAATGGTCGATATGGTCTGAGTCTGTATGAGTGGTCAATATGGTCTGAGTCTGTATGAGTGGTCAATATGGTCTTAGTCTGTATGAGTGGTCAATATGGTCTGAGTCTATATGAACAGTCAATATGGTCTGAGTCTATATGAGTGGTCAATATGGTCCAAGTCTCTATGAATGGTCAATATAGTCTGAGTCTGTATGAGTGGTCAATATGGTCTGAGTCTATATGAGTGGTCAATATGGTCCAAGTCTCTATGAATGCTCAATATAGTCTGAGTCTGTATGAGTGGTCAATATGGTCTGAGTCTCTATGAATGGTCAATATGGTCTGAGTCTGTATGAGTGGTTAATATGGTCTGAGTCTGTATGAGTGGTCAATATGGTCTGAGTCTGTATGAATGGTCGATATGGTCTGAGTCTGTACAAATGGTCAATATGGTCTGAGTCTGTATGAATGGTCAATATGGTCTGAGTCTGTATGAATGGTCGATATGGTCTGAGTCTGTATGAATGATCAATATGGTCTGAGTCTGTATGAATGGTCAATATGGTCTGAGTCTGTATGAATGGTCAATATGGTCTGAGTCTGTATGAGTGGTCAATATGTCTGAGTCTGTATGAGTGGTCAATATGGTCTGAGTCTGTATGAGTGGTCAATATGGTCTGAGTCTGTATGAATGGTCAATATAGTGAGAATCCATATGAGAAAACAATATGAATAATCAGCATCTTGATATTCAGCATTCAACTGTACATCTGTGACCACATAAAAATTATTTTCTTATGGTAATATCAGTGAGATGATATCAGTGTAATGCCACTAGATGTAAATAGAAATATTGAAGACATTCACGATTTGATAAGGACATAGACTTGTATGAAAACTAATGTTTATTCAAATATGTTTTTAACGATAGTGATAAAGGACAGTTAGTTCTCTTAAAATGCGTCAGTATTACCAGTGACCCGTGGATCAGTGGGAAAGGCTGAAGTGATCTGTACAGGTGAGCGACCATCAAGGTCTACCTGTGACACCTGCCACACATTATACTCGTCAGGCACTGCAAGCAACAGATGGGCAGAGTCCTGGTCTGAAATGGAGAAGAAGAAAAAGTAATAAAATTGCAAGCAGTAATACAGGCATTAAAGTGTTTCAGAATATTATCAGCTTTATAAAAGATCTGTAATTAGATGTGTTGTCATAGCAACACATTCTAGTTATCAATATTATAAACAGACAACAATATTTTAGTACATCTGGTAACTCAGATTTTGACAAGTCTGCTTGAAATTAGGGGTTCACAGTTGTCATACTTGTATAGTAAAATAATAGTTGAACAAAGTATCAGTGCACAATGCATGCCACCTGGTGTGCTAATAACTTGTGTGCACAATAACCAACCTGTATCCCCTATCCTTGATGACATGAAATAGTCTGTTTATTAAACCAACCTCCATCCCCTATCCTTGATGACATGAAATAGTCTGTTTAAAAAAAACAAAAAACAAATCCATAATATTGTCACTAACATGAAACTATTGTTGATGATGTATAATTGTGTTCCTGGACACTTCTAAAATATTATGGTGTGTCATGTTGAAAATCCTAATACAACCAAGACACAAGTAAACATTACCAACAGAAAAACCTATGGTCAACCATACATACTCACTTATAAGTTGACTCCAACTGCAAACAACATCCCAGTCTGCCATCACATAATATACTGACAGATCAGGGTCTAGGATGTTTGTTCTACAGATTACTTCTAACAAACTGCATAGACCCAGATGTGTGAGTGCATTATGCTTCAGCAGATCTGGATCTGTGCAGTTTGCGTTTTGCACTCAACTTATAAGTGAGTATGTATGGTACATGTATTTGCCATTATTCAACAAAAGAGTGCAAGAATTATTAACAACTGGAAAGAAAGAAACAATAAAAGGACCTTCAATTATGAAATACTAGCTCTCAATAATGAATCATTACAACTGATGAATTGTTTGTTTGTTATGTGGGTTTAATGCCACTTTTAACATGTCACTGGTCATATAATGTCAAGAAAATGGGAGCTAAGTGCCTTTCCGAGGACATACCAAAGTATCCAACATGACCTCTGGATAATGAGTTTGATGCGCAACCAACTGAAATACTATAGCTCCTTAACATTAGATGGGCAGTACAAGAGCTGGCTTTATCCCGCTTATAGAGTTCACCCCCCAAGTTTTGATAATGAGGGCTATGTGCAGATTGAATCTATATTTCAAAATCAAACAAGAATGGAATAAAATTGAACCAAACTGAAAGAAAAATAAACAAACTTTAACCCAGAGGTAAATCCAAGGTGCAGATGGACATACAGATGGATTGACAGATTCACATATGAACATGCACATGGATGCCAAAGTGATCACTATATTGAGGTTCACCATGACAGGCTCAACTAAAAATGGAACACTGATTAAAGAAAAAACATAACTACATTTATCTGTTTTTAACACATAAGCAACTATGAACAGCACAGACCTAAATCTGCCATCACATAATGCATCAGCAGATCAGAGCCAATGTTGTTCATTCCAGGAATTAAACAGCACAGATAATGGACCAGCAGATCAGGGCTAACATTTTTCATTCCACCCATAATTTTAAACATCACAGAGCTAGATCTGCCATTACATAATGTACCAGCAGATCAGGGCCAACACTGTTCATTCCACCCATGATTTCAAACAAAAAGTGTATACCCTGACATGCTGGCACATTATTAACAGACAGACTGGGTCTATACTATATTTACAGCTGGATTCAAAATGCATGTGTACCTATCAATATAATATTACAAAAGCAAAGCAAAAAAGCGAAAAAACCAAGAAATTGTGGAACCTAAATCGCAGTTTGCTTGAGAAAGATGTATGGTCTGATGACAGAACATGATGTTACCTTCTCTAAGAGTTCTTCCAATGAATATTTCAGACCAGGGGCCAGTCCCAGCCTTAGAAACTGCTCGGACCTTCACCAAATATTGCACATTGGGTTCCAGGTTTGACACTTCATAATGAAGCTTGTCTATCTTCTCTTGTAGAAAACTGTCTGTGTTGTCCAATGGATGTAGGTACACTTCATAGCTCCATTTAGAGTAAGCTCCCCTGCCTACAATATGATTTTAGACGGTGCACATCAAATACTAAAGTATCATTACAAGATAAGTGTTATTTTACTGACAAGAAATTATAGTGAACCAACAGCCTTTGCTGTTTCTAAATGTAAACTTGAGAATCATAAATAACTGTTTGAAACACTGGCAAAGAATGCTAATGATAAAAGAACAAGCACATGAAAATGGTGTAGTATTATTCAATTGTAACAGCAGAATTACATAATTAAAATTTCATGAGAAAGAAGACAGAAGCTGTTGAAAAAATATTTAAAAACAAGAAATGTGTCCATATACTTTGGATGCCCCTGCATGTATGGTACAATTAAATGGCAACAAGCCAAGTCACAAAGAGGCCATAACTACAAATAATTTTGCCAGTAATCAGTAGAAATCAAACTTGATCTAGATCTTCTAAGCACAGAACCTCAGATCAAGTTTCATCCTATCAAGTCCTTAAAAATGTTACTGAGCAAATACTGACAGGCAAAATTCCAAGTCAAACAGAAATAACAATACATAAAATTTACCACAAAAATGATGAAAATCGAACTTGACCTAGTCTTCTTACTATAAAGCCACATATCAGATGTGGTTTCAACCCATGAAACCCTTCAAAAGTTGCTGCAAGTGAAGAAATTAAAAAGCAAAGTTCTAAGACAAAGAGGGTTCATCACTGCGCAAGATTTTGTTGGGAAACAGTGAAAATCACACTTGACATAGGTCCATGAACAACCTCATGACATTCAACTTCAATCCATGAAATTCTTCAAAAGTTACTGAGCAGCAAAAAAATCTAAGAGGATAATTTTAAGAATTTTAAGTCCAACAGGTGCCACAACTCCATAAAATGTTCTAGGAAATCATGAAAATCAGACAAGACTGAGTTCTTCTTAAATGAAACATCTCAATCCAAATTTGATCTCAGTCTATTAAGTCCTTCAGAAGTTTCTGAGTGGAAATGAAATTTGTATTTGTAATGTGTTGGGATTGGACAGGAAGGATGACGGTAAGACTATGTACCACCTCCACAGATTTGGCAGGTGAATAATAATAGTGAAACTGTACAAGAACAGGTGCAGGACACATACCCTGGTATTGAAGAATCTTTGGTTTCTCCCATTGGATGATGGCTTTTGATGCAGTGAAAAGTGCCTCAACTTTGGCTGGAGGGTTATATGGGACTGGAAAAAGATTTGATAACATAATCATCATCGCCATTAGATGAAAAGGAAAAGAGACAAAATATGTTCAAGTGCATTATACATTGATCCCTCACTCATAATGATATTCAAGGGAGCCATAAAAGTGTACTGTGTTATAAGCAAGATTACCTAATACTGAAAAAGTTTACTGTGCTAAAAGCAAGATTATCTTATACTGTGATAGGTGTAGTGTTATAAGCAAGATTGCCTTATACTGAGATAGGTGTACAGTGTTATAAGCAAGATTGCCTTATACTGAGATAGGTGTACAGTGTTATAAGCAAGACTGCCTTATACTGAGATAGGTGTACAGTGTTATAAACAAGACTGCCTTATACTGAGATAGGTGTACAGTGTTATAAACAAGACTGCCTTATACTGAGATAGGTGTACAGTGTTATAAGCAAGACTGCCTTATACTGAGATAGGTGTACAGTGTTATAAGTAAGACTGCCTTATACTGAGATAGGTGCAATATCTATATTCATTCCCAAAATAGAATCTATGACAACACATGCATTATATGAGGGACTACATTATACTGAGTTACATTATTGAGGGAACACTGTACACACATATGGCCATAAAAATACTTATTTGGTTATAATAGGAATTAAAGGAAAAAAATTAATTATAACCAGGTGAAGAAAATCTGGACTTTCTTAAAGATTCATGGATAAATGTGCATGCTGTATAGATATATTTGATTAAATTATTTCAAATCATATCTGAAAACATGTAACAAGCTCTGATAATCAGAGTTTAGTGTATTATCAGGACATTAAGTGTAAGTTGTCTACATTCTGGAATTTCTAGACTCAGTTTTACACATTTTCCATTATCAAACCTTTCTTTATAACTGGATCTTACATGAATTAAGTCTCACCTGGACTGGGCTGAGATGTGGAGTGGTACAGATTAAAACCCCTGTAATGCTTTTCAAAGAAGAGAAGAGGGTTGTGATAATATGTCCTATTCCCTACATCATAGTCCTCCCGAAAAACCTTTGTCCCATTCGTCCAGAAGAACTTCTCATCATGACACACCATACTGACAATGTCCAAGAAATTTGGCTTCACTACACGCATACTGCGCATGTTGCTGATCCCTGTGCCATCTAGGAAGGAAGACATAATAGTGTTTTGGGAGTGGTTGGGGAACAGAAGCTGGAGGTTGTTGAAATCTATGTTCAAGGTCAAAAGGTCAACACTGATCAGTTGTTGTGGAGTTGGCAGGGTGGTTGGTGAAATATCCGCCAGGTCTATTCTGAATAATCCCTTTTTCTCTCCAGTGAGGACAATGTACAGGTAACTGAGAATCAATGAAAGTAAGAAATGAAAGGTAAAATTAAAATTTTTTACGTCAATTTTAATTCATCATATAAGTTAGAGAGCTGACCACAAAAAAGAACTCATTAAAAATAATACAGCAGACTATACCCCTTTGCCAATAATTTTGTTATGGTTGTTTCTATGGTCATCATAGATGCAGACTAAGGTATCAATTATCAATGCATATAGGCCAGTGTCCATTTGTACAAAAGCGCTAATGGAAAACTTGCATATTCCCAATTGATGAAAGCAACATTTTTTAAATAATAATATTATAAGGATGTCATGGAAATTTCAACCACTCTTTAAATCAACATATTTTTAATGATACATTTTTATAATTTACTTATGAACAATGTATATATTGTATCAAAATGCTAATACTTTAGGTAAATTACATTTTGGAAATGATTAAGTTTTGCTAACTTTGCAAAACTGTTCTGCTCTTGAACTTTTCAATTTTACAACAGGGGAAGAGATAAAGAACCTACCCATTTATTGGATCGACCTTGACATCTGTGGGTCTGTGTGGGGTTACATCTGCTGCCACAATACAGTCATCTCTTGCTAAGGAACATCTGTAGAGCTAAAATTTATGAATTTATGATTGTGTGAAATGAGAAAATGAATGTGAACTGAAACTTCAAGTTACTTAACTTTTCAGAAATTTTAGAAAAACTGAAATATGACTATTTTAACCATGGATAAATCTGCATGCTTTATTCATAAATCCGACAGAACCACAATATCCACCATCTCTGTTGCACTAATTTCTCCAGCAATATAAAATGTGTTTTGTTACATTTATATTTTCTACACTCTTTATTAAATAAGATTGGTCTATGGGAAAATATTGACTTTCTAAAACACTTAGATTCCTGAAAAGTACAGACTGCAGTGTTTGTCACAACATCATATTACTTTTTTTTGGGGGGGGGGAGAAATATTTTATACAACTATTAAAAAAAAACAAAAAAAAACAATACTGTCCATACTTGCTTTTAAGTCAAGTCGAACTGCAAACAAAAATCTGCCATCACATAACATGCCAGCATTGTATATTGCAAAAATATGAACCAGATTTAAAAGTGGATTGAGGGTAGATTTTATCACATTAAAAAGTTTGGACCAACTCAAGAATGTTGAAGACATTTTTTTTGATAATCATGCTGACTTGATAAAATGAAATGAGCATAATTTTGGTGCAAAAAGTGACAAAAGGTGAGAAAATCTAGTGAAAATAATTTATCTAATGAAAGTATTGTAATAACTTTTTAAATGAGACTCCTACATGTTACCCTGATAAGCTCTCCCACATTACAATGCAGTAGTCTGGGTCCATAACTGCCACATCATGTACCAAATCGTTCATATTGAAATATATAAGGAACTGTGATATATTGAGAATAGTGTACTATACCAAACACTGGTATAGCAAGCCCTATAAAAAAATTTAAATAATGGTATTTTGAAATAAAATGATATAAGACTAAGTTTCACCTTTTTTTTAAAACCATATTGTTATAAAATGGTATGATTGGGTCATTGTGTCCATGGTATTACTACCTTATATCCTAAATCATGTTATAATACAGTACATTATAATGGAGGAGAGCTGTGTCTTATTTTTTCTTGCAGATTGCAGACAAAAAGATTATTGTTTTCCTGCTTGGTATATTCTTTTATGCATCAACACCTACCAATTAAAGGTTAAAAAAATTTATTATCATTTTCTTTGGGCATAAAATATGCAAAATATATTCAGAAAAACTTCCTTTGTACCAAAAATTAGAAGACCAAAATATTTATAATTTTATGGATTAATGAAATATAATTATATGACAAATTAAATAAATTGTGGATGTTTTCTTTTCCTACATTTATACCAGATTATATTTTATTGTGTGGTATGAAAAACAAGATATTACAATGAATGATACCAAAAGATGAAATATATCTGGTATTTATGCAGGAAAACAAAATTTTCCTTTTATTATATACCAAGCTTGCTCCAGAATTGAAGCTTTAGAGACTAAACTAACTCTTCAAGCACAGCACCCCACCCCTTTGTCACAATTTCACCTCATTTTCATAGGTTGATCATGTAAATATAAGTGACCTAAGAGAGTGGTATGTCTGGAATAATCTAATCTGCCACAGTCAATTACATCTAATCTGTCACAGTAAATTACATTTTTGACATTTTGTCAACTATTAGATCATATTTGACCACAAAGCATGTCCAATTCAGCAATGCATTACAGTGGGTTTATCAGTGTTGTTGCCAAGGAAATAACTTCAAGGAGATGCAAATAGCTTTTAGTCAGATTTCTTCAGCATAATTTCATTTCCATCTCTGAATTGTAATAATTTCTACTGACTTAGTCTGGTTCACAGACTGCTAGATTTTATTTCTGCAGATATGACTTCTGTTGGCACATACAAGCAAGCATTGCATGGCATGATGGGAAGTTTTATATTTTCACATGTGAAAATATAGGGATATAATTTTCACATGTGAAACTATAGTAATGAAACAAATATGGAAATTATTTCACCAAGAAGTTTCTATATTTCACACTATGTATATAATAAAATACAGTAATCTAAATAAACATATTAGAACCTTAAAAAATAATGAAAGAAGAAAAGATAATGGCTCAGTACATTAATCTGTTTGATATGCTATATCAATACTTTCCATTTCACCTTTTCAATTAGATAAATTTCTTCCTGTATATAAAAATTTGTCTTTGACTTAAATTTTTATTTCAGGGTGAACATCAGCCCATATATTATTAATTGGCAAAACATTTTTGGTCATGATGGTTGACTCCATTCTAATTCCCTTACACTAAGAACATTAACATTCAAAGGAGAAACTGTTTATCATAAGGCTATTGGGATTGCCTCTCTTTATATGATCTACTGACTAGGTTACAACTATGGATTAATTTTTTTCTGTGGGTATCAATTTTCATAGATTTGCAAAAATTAGATTTTCTTCAGTACCATATATACACTCTTATAAGTCAAGTCCAATTGCAAACAGTACAGACCCAGATCAGACATTGCATGACATACAGGCAGATCTGGGTTTATGCAGTTTGTTAGGAGTAACACAAACAACACAGACCCTGATCTACCAGCACAGTATGCAATGGCAGATCAGGGTCTATGTTGTTTGAAGTAAGTCTTGACCTACATGCCAGTATATACAAAACTTCATTAATGGAGCAGGTAATTTTTGTTTTATTTCAGTTTCAACAGAAAGATTATGGTTTCTAGTAACCACAAAACCCATGAAAATCAGAAGTACTACAATAATAGGGAACTTACACTAGGTTGGTTATTAATTGTTTATAAACAAATTTCTACATAGTAAATGTAATAATGGCAAGTAAGATTATGACAGGCTTCTTTTATTTTACTCAAAAGCACAGTCTGCCACAACCATTGATGATACTGTGACTACAAGATACAAAAACCATTCAGAATAGAAACTGAAGCATTATTCAGTGATATTGAATTTTCATTTAAAAAAGTGGACAAGTTTTACCATTGCTTGGACTGGGTTACTTGGCCAAAAATTAAGTTATTTTCTATGAATGAAATTTTATCTAATTCAAAAGCTACATTAGGCAATTTAAATTAAATATGCCTTACAGTAATTTAATATTCTGTATAGTGTCAAAGAATTAATTAATTTATGTCACAAAGATTAAATGCAGTCACATTAACTGATGTTCCCAAAGATAAAATAATTAAATAAGCATCAGACTTCTGATTTGTATAATTGAACATTCATACAGATAATAAGGGAAAATTTATCCTAACAGTTTGCCAGTCAATTTGATAAACATCTTCCTGATTTACAAATCTGGATTGCAAAAAGCTTCAAAGAAAACCAGAAATCTATTATAAAATTGTTTAATGTTTCATGCGTTTCTAAATGCCACAAAATATTACATGACAGGAGTTTAGTTTAGACGCTTTCATATTATATGCTAAAAAAAAATTCAAAAAGGATATGGAAAAAGTATGGTATACCATATATACTCGCTCATAAGACAAGTTCAACTACAAACTCCACAGAGCCAGATCTGCCATCACATAATGTGCTGGCAGATCTGGGTCTATGCAGTTTGTCAGGAATAATCAGTAAATGAAGCAATATAGATCTTAATCTGCAGGCACATTATGCTATGGCATATCAGGATCTTTGTTGTTTGCAGTCTGACTTGACCTAAAACTGAGCAAAGATGGAAGTCTAATTTTGGCATATACATGTATATCACTGTTTTTTTCTGGAGTGCAAATAATAATGTGATACAAATGTACACTGTATTATCATTTTCACCTTCCTGTTATATATTACAGTAGAGTTTAGCTATCACCATGTCCATCTGTTTATTTGTCTGTCCATCAACATTTTCGTTTTTGGAATATAACTCTCCAACTGTTTAAGGCAACTCCATGCTACATGGTACACATATTGGGCTAGTGGCCTAGACTGGTACACATATTGGACTAGTGGCCAAGATATATCAGATGTATTTACAATTCTTCAGGTTCAATATTTTTGTTTTTAAAGTTTTCAATCCATCCATTATCCACACTTTCATTTCCTGAGCATAACTTACAAACAATTTAAAAGTATCTTCTCCATGAAACTAGCACACCTATTGGACAAGTATCTGAAACTGGTACACCTATTGGACAAATATCTGAAACTACCTATTGGACAAGTATCTGAACTGGTAAACATACTGGACAAGTATGTAAAACTGGAACACCTATTGGACAAGTATCAGAAACTGGTACACCTGTTGGATAAGCATCTGAAACCGATATGCCTATTGGACAAGTATCTGCAAACAGTACACATAATGGACAAGTAGTCCAGATGTGCCCTCTGCTAGTCATTATCTTTAATTTTTTTAAATCTTATTTGTTGCTTTTAGTGTCCATTATCCACACTTTCATTTCCAGACAAAGCCATTAAAAATACCTAAAAATATCTAGTATAAATATCATACTAGTGATGTCCATTAGCATTTTGCTGCTAGCAATTCTTTGGCTTCCATATCTTTGAATTTTTTTTCTGTCCATTCTTTCATCCTTCAATTATAACAACTTTTGCATCCAGGTCAAAACTACAAAAACCATTTCAGATATCTCTATGAAAATTGGCACATGTATTAGACTTGTGTTTGGCACACATATTAGACTAGTGTTTGGCACACATATTAGACTTGTGTTTGGCACACATATTAGACTAGTTTGGCACACATATTAGACTTGTGTTTGGCATACATATTAGACTAGTGTTTGGCACACATATTAGACTTGTGTTTGGCACACATATTAGACTAGTGTTTGGCACACATATTAGACTAGTGTTTGGCACACATATTAGACTAGTGTTTCACAATTCTTCAGGTTCAGTATTTTTACGTTTTTGTCCAATTTTTACATTATCTGCACTTTAATTGCCAGGGCAAAACTCCAAAACCAGGTAAGATATATCTGTGAAATTGTGTACACTTATTGGACTAGTGGTGTCAAGGTGCTTATGCCTTTTCTCAATTCTTCACTTTTAATATTTTTATATACTCATCTGTCTGTTTGTTTATCCATCCATCTATCATTCACACTTTTGTTTCCTGAGCATAACTCCAAACAAGTTCTTTACGAATTTAAGTACACATATTAGACTATTGCTACCAGTGTGCCTTTTACTAATCACAGTTCTTCACTTTCAGTAATTTTAGAATTTTTTTCATTTCTCTGTTCATCATACACACACCATTCACAATTTCATTTCGGGGCCCTGAGTGGCCGAGTGGTCTAAAGTGCTCTCCATTACGGATCACTGCCATCTCACCTCTGTCTGCGTGGGTTCGAGTCTCGGATTCGGCAAATGTGGATATGTGAGAAAGCTTGCCAGTAGCTTCTCGTGGGTCGGTGGTTCTTTCCGGGGATTTCCCGGTTTCTTCCTCCACCATTACTACTGGCCGCCATGTATAGCTATCGTGTGCTGAAAAATGGCGTTAAGCCCTACAACAACAACAACAACAACAACAACAATTTCATTTCAGTAGCAAAACTCATGATGCTTGTCACTTCCCTGTATACATTATACATACAAACTTCCCACATACAAACTTTATATATCAGAAATCTTCAATAATTCATTCTGTTACCTAGCAGACATTTTAGTGGGGCAGGAGTTGAAGATGACTCCATTTTCTTGTTCACTTTTCAATTAGGCCATCTAGATATCATCAGAATCCCAAATTGATATGACCATCTGTTCAGGAGGAGTAGTGACAAAATGGCCAATGTGGCAACCATATTGGATGTCTGGGTGGCACCATTTTCATTTAGGACAAACAAGACTTTGGTATGAATGTGTGTGTAACATTTCATAAGATCTTCTGGCCTAGTGGTCTCTGATCATGGTAGTTTATAATCTTTAAATGGTACATGTAATATGCAATTAACCTTCAAAATCACATCCAATTATGTATATGGGCTGCAGAGCTATACTGGTTAAAAGAAGTGTGAATGCACAAACTGACTGATAAACAGAGAGGCTGATGGGATGACAAACAAATGGATGGACAAGAAATATGATTACTATTGGGCTCCATCGATGTGGGGCCTTAATATTTATAAAAATGAAGTAAAACTAGGATTTGATGTGCTATCTCACCCGCAAACCATCGATAATGTAAGCATGGTCCTGTAACCAATCAATATCAATGGATAATGGCTGCATCAAACTATGGTACACATTTTCATATTGGCGGTATACTTCTTGTCCATTTGCAGATAGGTAGACTGAAGACACCTGACCTGATGAATCACTGATAAGAAGCTGACGCCTGATGATGTGCATTCCCACTCCTGAAGCAACAGTACAAAAATTCAATAGTACAAAAAAGTAATAGTACAAAAAAGCAAATGACTGTTTCATTAACTGAATAAAAAATAAAAGATTTACCATAAAAGACATTGGTTTTGAAGAAAACATTAAAGATAAAACCTCACAGCATTGGTATCAAATATGGTTGTTTTTTTACATGTTTACTAAATATTGAACTATTATACAATTCGTTAACTATCTATATCTGCTGACAGAAAGTTGTGGTTCTTACTTATTACTCTATGATCAATTATTTGCAAAAGGTTTCTTTCCCATCTTTAACCAATATGAATCAAAGTTTTAAATTTAAAAAGATAGCAGTGATATAATTTAAACTAAGTACATTCATTAAATATACAGCACATATATGTAATGAAGTTTAATGAAGCCTTCAAATACATGCCATCATCCTATAGCAATCTCCAGTATTTAATTAAGTCATGTCACCAAAGAGCAAACTCTTAATGATGTTAAGCAAACTGTTTAAGGTAGATGACTTATTAATTTAAGGTAGATGACTACTCAGCTTGAGGTAGATAGCTACTCAGTTTAAGGTAGATGACTGCTCAATTTAAGGTAGATGACTGCTCAGTTTAAGGTAGATGACTGCTCAGTTTAAGGTAGATGACTGCTCAGTTTAAGGTAGATGACTGCTCCATTTAAGGTAGACAACTGCTCAGTTTAAGGTATCAGTTTAAGGTAGATGACTGCTCAGTTTAAGGTAGATGACTACTCAGTTTAAGGTAGATGACTGCTCAGTTTCAGGTACATGACTACTTAAAGGTTGACCAGTTGTTATGTATATGTAATTAAATTGCTTGTGTGTTAGTTTTAAAATTCTTTTTTATTTTATTTTTGTTTCATTACATTTTATTGTAATGATTATTGCAGGGATTTGAAATTCTTTTTCAGTAATTCTGTTTATCTAAGACGTAAAACGTATTATATTAGTAATATTTTTAGTTTACCTTGGTCCGCAGTAGTGTAAGCGCTACGCTAATATGATTGGCTGTTTTCGAGGTCCTTTTCGGCCTACGTGTTAATCTGAATAAACAATGTTTTATTTTTAAATTTATTTTAGAGTGATAGTCTAGTTCTTAGGTAGGGCTACGTGCAATTTGGCAAATATCTTATTGTGTGTTTCAAGTGTTAGGAGACCTCGTAGTCTGTCTCATGAGAATAGGATGATAATTCGGGTGAATATATAACCCTTTCTGAGCGCTTGTCAGTCAGTTGTATTCCTGATACCTAGAAGGCCGGATAGGTTATTTTATTGTTGAAACCAGATTGTTTCTGAAATTCATTTGTGTTTGGAATTTAATCATTTATTCTCTAGAAAACCAAACAAGTGTACTGTTTTATAAATTCTGGGAGAAAGAAATTCAGTGGAAATTTATTCTCGAATTATTCGGAAACATAAACTGTGATTCAATTGAGGAATTGTTGATATTTTGTACAAGGACCACATCTGACGTCATCGCCTTCCATATTGGAATGTCATCGAGATTCGAACTTGGATTCTAATATAACTATTTAGTGATAGGACTTGTATTTTTTCATTCTTAGGATTAAATTTTGGATTATATTCACAAACCGTAAGTCCTATTTTCCAATTTTTACATTGTTTTCTAGGGAAATAAATTATTTTGTTAAAATATACAAAGCTTATTGTCTTCACTCTTTTCTCTTGTTATTATTGTACGAGCCTACTCGTAACACAGTACTCAGTTTAAGGTAGATGGCTATCTATCTTAAGGTAGAGGGCTACCTAGTTTTAGTTTGAGGACTACTTAGTTTAAGGTAGATGACTGCTCAGTTTAAGGTAGATGACTACTCAGTGTAAGGTAGATGACTACTCAGTTTAAGGCAGATGATTTAGTTAAAGGTAGATGACTACATTCAAGGCAGATTTCTACTCAGTTTATGATAAATGCCTACTCAGTTTAAGGTAGATGACTACTCCATTCAATGTAGACAACTACTCAGTTTAAAGCAGATGCCTACTGAGACCATTTACATTTAAAATTTGTTCATCTTGAAATAAGTTTAGATACGGTAACAGATCCCTCAGTACAATACTGTTCATGGGAGAAAAACAATGTGCTGTTTTACAAGCAGGGTCACTTTATACTGGGGTATTTTTATACATAGCACAGTTGACACTGCCTTAAAGGTCACCTGTATTAAGCAATCACCCATCTTAAACTGCCAATATTTTAAAGTCACAGAAGCCAAAACAGTAATTAAATAAACCTCTCCAAACAACCGTCTGTTTTTAGTGGTCACTTACAACACTCTCCAGAGGTGATAGTTTAAGAAAGGTTTGACTGTATTACTATTACATTACATGAGGAAGAAGAGATGACAAGATTTTCAAGATTGCTGCTGTGATAGACACATTGGATGTCTGATAGCATCATTTTCATGCATGATAAGTAGACACCATAAGAATTTTTAAGTGATAACATGATGATGACACAACTTTCCATTCAGGAGGAGCAGCATCAACATGATTTTCGATATATCCACTGTCATATTGGATGTACAAGCTGCACTATTTTCATTTAAGACAAAGATATCATAAGTAATCTTCTGGTGAATGCTCCATGTCAATATGACTATCCATTCAGAAGGAGCAGCAATAACAAGATTTTTAAGATGACTGCCATATAGGACATCAGATCAGTACCATTTTCAGTCAAAACTAACAAAACAGCATAAGAATTGTTGTTTTAGTGGGAACCTCTTGTTGATCTGACCATCCATACAGGGGAATTAGTGATAACAAGATTTTCAAGATGGCCACCATGGTGGCCATATTGGATGTCCAAGCAGCACCATTTAAACTCAGAACCAGTTAGACATCATAAGAAGTCATATGCTGAAAACCCATGCTGACTTGGTTTTTTCCTATCAGAATGAGTTGCAATAACAAATTTTCAAGATGACTTCCATGGTTGCCACATTGGATGTTAGGTTGGCACCATTTTCATTTGAGAACAGAACATCATAAGAAGTCTTTTAGTAACAAGAGTCCCTTGAAGGGACTGGCACTCTACTGGCTGAAAAGGCCATAAGATAAGACCATTTGTTTTATAGCTGCTGAATGTTGCAACTATCACTGCTATTAATCTTGAATAACAAGATTTTCAAATTACCATTGTGGTGGACATACTGGATTGATACCATTTTCATTTATGAGCAATAAAACATCAAAAAAAGTCTCCTGATAGAAACATCATATTCCATTTTGGAGGAGTAACAAGATTTTCAAGACTGCTGCCATAGTAGCCATATTGGATATCAGATTGGCAATATTTCCATTTAAAACCAACATGTCTGTGAAAGCAACAAATCGATATAACCAGCGATCTGTAAGAAGTAGTAATAATGAGATTTTCACAATGACCATTGTGGCAGCCATACTGGATATCTGATTAGAATTGTTTTCGTTTATGACCAACTAGACATCATAAGTAGTCTTTCAAGTAAAAACACCACGATATAGCCATTCACTCAGGAGATTGGCACTATTTTCATTTAGGACCAACTTATGTAAAGTCTTCAAGTGAGAAATAGTAATAAAAAGATTTTCATGATGGTCACTCTGTTGTCCATATTGACATCAGATTGGAACCAGTTTCATTTAGGACCAATTACACAGCATGAGAAGTCTTCTGGTTAAAACTCCATGGGTATATTACTTTTACATTCTTGAAATGTAACCACAAGATTTTTCAAGATGGCTGATGTGATGGCCATACTGGACATCAGATTGGCACCATTTTCATTAAGAATTAACAATACATCAAGACAAGAAGGAGTAGCAATAAGATTTTCAAGATGGTCACCACAACAGTCATGCTGGCTATCTGAGTAGTACTATTTTCATTAGGACCAACTTAAGACCTTGGGATGAATGGGTGTGTCAAGTTTCTTGGCAATCATCTGAGTAGTTTAGTATTGATAACAAATTTGTGCTAACAAATGGATAGATGTTTACATAGGTTTTGATGGTTTTCTGGCCTAGAGGACACAAATTTATGATTCAGTGTGATATTGGCCTAGATGACACAATGACATTCTGGCAATGAGGATATAACTTTATGATTCAATGGAATTTTGGGGTTGAGGACACATTGTTACATAGGATGAAATGGGATTTTGCCTAGCAGACATATTTTACATATAAATCGATGGGATTTTGGCCTAGAGGATGCATTGTTACATAGGATTGAATGAGTTTTAGCCTTGAGGACATATTTAACACAGATGTCAATGGGTTTCTGGCCTAGCAGACATGTTGTTACATAGTCCGAGTCTCCTCACACCCTTGCCTCCCCATTTTTGATATTTGGACATTGATGTTGGGGTGTAGGGTCAGAGTACACTGCCTGTCGTAAAGTTGGAATTTGCCAACACCATTTGGTGTTGGCATAGGATAGCCACTTACTAGCCAGCCTAGCAAACTTGAATGACCTTTCATCGAGATATACCTGCATGAAATTGATAGAAATATGATTTATTTTCTCAAAAATCAAGAGCATAGCATTCATCATGTCTTTCATCTGCAGACAGACAAGATGATGTACATTGTTGCTGAAATTTGAACTGGATCTCATCATTTGCATTCTGAGTCACATGACTATACAAATTTCTTAACCTACATGTCAATGACATCAGAGGTCATAAGTCACATGATATTGACAATAAACAAATTTCCAAAGTCATTGTACATAGAATTTGGAAATATTATATATAGAAGTCACTTAATGATTGTAAATAAATATAATGCACACTTAATTCTCAACATATATATTCTGAGAACTACCATCAGAAAACTGTTGGTATCGCAGCAGAGTGGAGAAAACCATTTTCAACAAGTACCAAGCACGTATTAGCGATGTTTTTGTTGGTATCACATGACTACCACAATGACATGTGCTCTCTGCTTAATGAATCTGGTTTTACTTCAAGTTGCTTCAACAGTTACAGATTTCTGGTTGTTGTTTTCAAAATAATATTTTGAGAAGTTTGTGTTCTTTCATTTTTCTATAAAGATTACTTGACTTTCATTCATATGTTCGATTTGTTTGCCTACAGCAAGACTAGGAATGGGTTATTGTTGACGGCACATGACTATATGACCTCTGATGTCACTGACATGTAGGTTGTGAGATTTGTGTAGTCATGTGACTTGGAATGCAAAAATGTCGAGATCCAAGTCAAATTTCAGAATCGATGTACTTTCGTCTTGTCTGTCAGCAGATTAAAGATCTAACAAATGCTATGCTCACAATTTCTGAGAAAATAAATCATATTCCTATTGATTTCATGCAGGTATATCTCGATGAAAGGTCATTAAAGTTTACTAGGCCGGCTAGTAAGTGGCTACCCTTTGCCAGCACCAGACTGTGTCGGCAAATTCCAACTTTTTGATAGGCAGTGAACTCTGACCCTACATCCCAACATCAATGTCCAAATATCAAAAATGGGGTGGCAAGGGTCAGAGGAAACTCGGACTAGTTGTTATATCGGATTCAACGAGATTTTAGCACAGAGGACAAATTTTACACAGAAATCAAAGGGATTCTGGTCTAGAGGACATGCCATTACATAGGATTCAATGAGACTTTCGCACAGAGGACACAATTTAGCACAGAAATCAATGGGATTCTGGCCTAAAGGACATGTCATTACATAGGATTAAATGAGATTTTAGCACAGAGGACATGAATTTACATATAATTCAATGGGATTCTGGTCTAAAGGAAACATTTTGAAACATTTTATCTATTATATATATGCACTTGTATGTGAACTGCATATCCCTGGTCTGCCATCACATAATGCACCAGCAGATCAGGGTCTATGTAGTTTGTAAGGTGTAATCAGAACAACACAGAACCTGAACTGTCAGTGCATTATACTTCAGTCAATCAGAGCTAATGTTACAATTTGCTTCAATCTAATTGCTCCATGACAGACTTTTTAAAAAAGTATACTAGTCTGACAGCAATGTACTTTTTAAAGCATTTTATGATCTACCATAAATTACTTGCTAAACTTAACATCACATTTAATAATGAGGTTTGTTTCTTTAAGTGTACTCAATTCTGTTGGTCTTTAAAAAATAAATTTTGTTCTTTTTTATTCATGTCGTTAACCATTTGCCCATTCCTGAGTATACGTTTACCTTCAAGCAAATTTCATGGAAATCCAAAATGAAATATAGACAAACTGCAAAAAATTATTCCTAAATCATAGTATTTATATAACTCAACAGTACTGATCCATTGATTTTAATGAATGCTCGAATATAAAAATTACCAAACAAACAAGTCACATTTTCTGTAATCTTTTAAATTCAAATTGCTGTCTTGCTCTTTATTACAATTAGAAATGTCAATTAAATAAACAACTTTCATGAAAGAAAAGTATTATTTCTAAAAATGAATAAAGCAACAGTTTTTGAGACTGTAATGGTAAAGGCATGCAAGGATTAAAAAATAAATTCATGCATCAAACCATCACTTAAATGATGTGATCATCAAATAATATGGACAATTGAAATAAACTGAAACATTTAAAACCAAATACATCAAGGATAACACTGAAACCTCAAGTCACACTTAAAAGACTTACATTTACAAAATGTTAATGTTTATCAATGCACAATAGAACTGTTTAAATGAAGGCAGAAATGTCACTATGATCTTACAACATCTTTTTAGATATAACAAAATTTATTTTTATAAAATGTATGGACTAAGAACTTATTTGATTATTGTACAAATTTACAGACTACACTTTTGCATGATCCTTGTACAGAATTTACACTTAATTTGATCACTGCACAAATCTACAGACTTCACTTGTTTGAAAATTGTACAAGTCTACATACTGTGCACTTAAATGATAACTATACAAGTCTACATACTCTATGCTTATTTAATCAATGTATAAGTCTACAGACTATAAATTTAGATGATCACTTACAAGTCTACAGACTATAATTTTATCTGATCACTCTACAAGTCAACAGACTATGCACTTATTTGATCACTCTACAAGTCTACAGGCTATGCACTTATTTGATAAATGTCCAAATCTACCGACTATGCACTCTTTTGATCAATGCACAAGTCTACAGATAATGCACTTATTTGATCATTGTACAATGTCTACAGGCTATAAATTTATTTGATCATTGTACAATGTATACAGGCTATAAATTTATTTGATCATTGTACAATGTATACAGGCTATAAATTTACTTGATCACTAAAATTTGACAGCCTACACATTTATTTGATCATTGTACAAGTATTTAGACTGCACATTTATTTGATCATTGTACACACTATACATTTATTGGATCAAATTGCAAGTATTTAGACTGCACATTTATTTGATCATTGTACAAACTATACATTTATTTGATCATTGTGCAAGTATTTAGACTGCACATTTATTTGATTGTTATAAAAACTATACACTTATTTGATCACTGTACAGGAATTCAGACAGCATACTTTTTTGATCACTGTACAGACTACATTTATTTGACCACTGTACAAGAGTTCAGACTGCACACTTATCTGATCACTTACAGACTGATCACCATACAAGAGTTCAGACTGCACACTTATTTGATCACTGCGCAAGTCTTTCACCATAGCAGAGACCTGGATCAGGAGCGTATTTGTACATTTTAAAAAAGATATTTGACTAAAATTCCATGAAGACATTTTTAATGTATTAAATTACACAAAACAATTTAATTTTCAGCATTAGTCCCGAAGTTCTTTGTGTATTGCTCCTGCTGTAAGCTAAATCCATGTTGCATGATAAAAGTACAGTACCCAATTGCATAACAGCAAACGGTACAATAGCCTGTTTATTAACTCTTACACTGGGCTCCATTTTTGGCTTACAAATCAGCAGTGTGAAATTAATGCTGGTACAAAAACAGTGACACTTGAAAAAGTCACCTGTACATTGGTCATGATCAGTGCTGGATGCACAAAGACAAGTAAAATAGCAATGGTGAAAAGTTTTAATATAATGCCTGCAACTCCTTACATGACTGATGTAGCACAGAATTTATGGATGCCAGAAACACTTAGAAAAATTTATTAAAGTCAATTAGATGTATATCTTACAATATCCATATGAAGGGTAACAGTACACAAATTTCTGTATCTAAAGCTGAATCTATTGACTATCTATTCATGCTTATATATCCAGCTGCAAACTGCCTACCAAGGTCTGCTGCCACATCATGTTCTGGCAAATCTGGGTCTATGCAGTTTGTTAAGAGTAATGAGATTAACAAACAACACATACCATGATCTACTGACACATTATGTGATAGCAGATCAGGGTCTACACCATTTGTAGCTGGACCGAACTTTTAAGTAAATATATAAGGTATATTTCTGGCAAGGAAATAATAATAGAGGTTTTGATAAGAATTTAATACATTGGGTCATTTCATTCCCTGGTATAGAACTAATTGCATTTTTTAACATCTGATGGTGTATTGTGTGAACAGCAAGGAACACAAACTTGCATTATCAGTCTTAGTCATCAAGATGTTAATCATGCCATTTAGAATGAATCAAACAGCTTAGCGACCAAGAATAATTCAGGGTGTTGTTTGATTCTATGGCTCTATTTGAACATGTGCTCTCTCTGTGCTTATGCACTATCACTTCAAACATCTGGAGCTTGTCCCAATAAAATAGTTTACATTGATCAAATGCAACATAATTAAACATGGACTGTGCTCATGGCAGGTGCAACTTGCTAACAACTTTGAACTAAATACTAAAAATTTAATAGTTTTGCATAATTTAAAAAAATTCTTTTGGCACATTCAAACCAATCAGCAAAAATACTGTTTATCAAGAGGTTTATAATATGTTTCCTACCATTTGGAAAATTTCAATAAAATAATTTAATGAATCCAACAATCTCAGGCTTTGTCCTTGATCATACAACTTCCCAATCAGTAAATTTAAGATTATAATTTAAACCCCAAGAATATAGTTCAAATTATTTATAAATCAAATTATTTTTATAAGAAAACTCTACACCCTGAAATGTAAAATTCCATCTCTTCATCATTTCCTATTCGTTTTGATATTTAAAATAGAACTTAATCTGAAATGAATGTTAGAAAACATGGAATGTCTCAAGATTGTTTAGTAATGAATGATTACTGCCTAGTATATCACTATATATATAACAAACCAAAATCAAAATATAAGCACAAAGACTTTCAAACTCAAACCACAACAATCTATGAACTTGATCAACAATCTGCAATGGAGCAATGCAATGAAAATGACAATGGAAATGACATAAGTTAATTACCATATTTATACACTTATAAGTCAGGTCCAGCTGCAAACTGCATAGTCAGATCTGCCAGTGCATTATGCAATGGCAGATCTGGGTCTATGCAGTTTGTTAGGCATAATCATTAGAACAAACAGCATAGACCTGATCTACTAGCGTATTATGAGATGGTACATCAGAGTCTATGTTGTTTGCAGCTGGACCTAACTTGTAAGCGAGTATATGTGGTAGTCATGAACTGACCGGTGAAGTTGATTAATCATGAACTGATTGTACAAGTTAAAATAGTCAGGGGTAAAGATGACTGCACAGTGGACAAGGGGTGGGGGAAGAACTCGTCCACAAATGCTGCAGTTGATGTTGCTCTGTGATAATGAATTTTAGTGATGATTACAATGATGATAACGATGACCATTTGTTTACCTTGTATCAAATCTGAGGAGTTATATAATAGCTGGGCCCCTGGATTATGCAGTAAGAAAAAGAAAGGCATAGACAGATTATATAATGTCTTTGTGTACTGAACTAAATAGAATCCATTATATGCATCTGTACAGGATATGGAAATCCCACCCGACTGTCAGAATTTCTTCTCAGCAATGAGGCTCTGCCATGCCTAAACATTTCTATCATCAAAGATGAGATTTCCTAATCCTTCACAAATTCATAATTTATTTTTCTCTCGTTACTGGATCAAATTATGTGGTTAAATTTATAATTGTTGACAGATTGCAATATGCTGCATATGAAATATAAATTCTTTTCGTTACACTCAAGACAATGCCAGATTTGGTCATCATGTGCACTGATGTGAGATGATATTATCTAACATAAGATTCTTACATGGCCAAATGTATCTCACACATGAACCGAAATGAGAGAAAAAACATCATATACCACATTTTCACATATAAACATGCCATTCAATAAATAAATACAACACCTGAAAGATTTATATATTTTTCTCAACGCTTAAAACTGAATGCCAGAATATTCAAAACAAGATTGGCCCACAGGACTATGGAATACAAAAGAAAACTATGTACCATAGTTTACAAAACTCCTTTCACCTTAAGGTAAAAATGTGTTATAATTTTCAATACATTTTTCTCTCAAGGCAAAAGAGGCTCAACCTTTATAAGGATATATCCAACAAGTTCATACCTTGTATACTTGCTTATAAGTCAAGTCAAACTGCAAACAACAAAGTTCCTGATTTGCCACAGTATAATGTGCCTGCAGACCAGGGTCTATCTTGTTTGTTATAATGATTCATTATAAGAAACTGCAAAGACCCAGATCTGCTGGCACATTATATGATGGCAGATCTGGGTTTGTGCAGTTGCACTCAACTTATAAACGAGTATATATGGTACTAATCTTTCAAATCTATGCAATACTTTTCCATGCAAATACTGTCCACACTGTCATTTATATGTGACATTAATATTGGTTTTCAATTTTAGAAGCTAAAAATCAATCACTTGGTGCCATTCTGTTACATTATTAGAGAAAATGTCCGAGTTAACCTTCTCAAGATATTTGCATGAGAAAAAGATTTTTAAAAAAAACAAAGACAAAGATTTCCAAGCATAAATATATTCATGTTTAGAAATGCAGTCTGTCTGAAATAAAATATGAAATTATCATTTTAAAATACGACAAATAATTTCAACAATAAACCTGAAAATGAAAGAAAGATACAATTAGCATAAAACAATAAATATCAATATCAGTGTAGACTGGTGTTGTGTCTAAACTATCTGCAAAAGAAAAGTAAAAAGTCCAAATATATCTCTCCTTGCAAAAAAGAAAAAAAAAGCATTTTAAATGAACTTGTCACACTAAAATACTTAGTCCAAATATCTAAATATCACTCAGGCCTCTACACCTAAATTTCTGTCATCATTTAAACCATATACTTACACTGACATTTTAAAAATGTTATACTGTATATACTTGCCTAGAGGTCAAGACAACTGCAGAAAATGTACAGTCATTGAATAATGTGCCAGCAGATCAGACAGTCTCTGCTGTTGGTTGTACCATATATACTCACTTCCAAGTCAAGTTGTCAAACTTCAAAGAACAAAGATCCTGATCTGCCATAGCATAATGCTGATTACTCTCAACAAATTGCACAGACTGAGATCTGGGTCTGTGCAGTTAGCAGATGGACTCTTCTTATAAGCATGTATATATGGTACTTTTATATCCGAACAAACTGCATAGATTCTGGTCTTCTGGTGTATTACGAGATGGCAGAGCTGGATCTTTGCAGTTTGCAGTTGAATCCAACTTTTATGCTGTTATATACAGTATTGGTCATCACTGTCCTACAGTAGTAATCAGTGTATCTTTTCAACAGTCAGCCATCCAATGCATAAAGGTTACATACTGGTATTACTTTATGAAATGTATTGGATAAGGATATAAAATGTGACATCATGATATCATGATCTTTATTTGGAAGATCTTTTGGAAAGTGAAGAGAAAAAAAAGAAAATGGAGAATGGAAAATTAAATGATAATTGCTTTTAAATTCATAACTGTAGCAGATACTCAGTATTGTATATTATAACTATCAGTAAATAACATTTTTTTACCTTTACCTATAAAAATTTGTGGTTGGGATGATTCAGGGTTTTCTTTTCTTCTTCAAAATGAACGAGTACAATATTTGCAGAATGGTATATAAAATTTATTATGAGAGAATTAGATTATGGAAATTGATGTATTTCATTTTATGATTTGAAAATATCCAAGACAAGAAACTACATAATTACAAAGCAATCTGAGAAATTGTCACTGAATTCTAGATCAACGTAAAGACAATTTTCAGGATTCAATTAATATTTTTACATAAAAAATTTACCATGAAAGAATATTCCTTATAAATCACTTTGGTGGCATAAGTGGTCAGTGTCCACATCAGATGCAGAAGGTCATGGGTTCAAACCCAGGCCGAGCCATACCCAAGACTTTTAAAAAGGATACTAACAGCTGCCACATTTGGCGCTCAGCATTAAGAGGTTAGTGTTAGGACTAGTTGGACTGGTGTCAGAAAAATGTGACTGGGAGGGACATGATGCTACATGTCTGCATCATGATGCCCCAGTGCTAGACATCACTTTAGACTGCCACAATGCAGACGTTGTAGCGATATGACTGGAAAATTGTTAAAGCTACATGCAAAATCCAAATCACACACACACACATACATTCCTTATAAAGGCCAAATTTATTTATAAAAAATCAGAAAGCTATTCCCATCTACCTGAACGTCTTCCACCAAAGAGCATGCTAAGGTCTGTTATTATGCCAAACCCAAAGAAGGAATTGTTTAAAAAGAGCTTTCATTCAATAAACTGAGCTGGAACATCATTCCCAGTTACATAAGGCAGACTCCTACCATTTCTTTATTTCATAATCATTCTCTCAAAATGGATGAAATCTCAAGATAGTCATACAGTTCTAAGAAACGTAAATACCATCTGCTTTTCCCTGTTTATAAATTTTTCTCAATATACATGTTTGATACATGATATTTTATACAGGTTTATGTGTAGACTGATGCTTGTGTTATACTACATAAAATACCCTTTCGCACTGATTTCATGAGCTCAGCCAAGATCATGCAATCTATGCACACTATACTCATATAATACCATTCTACAAATTGATTTCAAGAGGTCGATCAAGGTTGTGAAATCTATTCCTACTATACAATACCTATGCACAAAATCTTCAACCTGTCATCTTTCACCATGAACATTTTTAAAATCTGAAGCAAAATGCTAACCTTACATGTTGGCTTTTAGAATTACTGTGAATGTTTGGTAACTGAAAAGCAACATGATAAAAGAAGTCAGTGACCTTTTATATGAGGCAGGATTGCATCTGCATACCAGTTTGCTGTGAAGACCATCTTTGTGTTATGTTTGTCAATTCTTCCTGTACCTTTCCTGCATAAAGAATCTTCATTGATAGATTTGGTAAAAATATTTATGTTTTATACAAATATTAATTGATGTGACACAAATATTTATCTGCATGAATCAAATATTTATCTAAGTTCCATAAATATTTGTCCATGTGACCAATATTTACCTGTGTAATACAAAATTTCTTTGTTTCACACCAATATTTATCCATGTGATACAATATTGGTCAACGTGACAAATATTCATCTTATAGCAAGTATTTTTCCAAGTGACACTAATATTTATCTATGTGACACTAATATTTATTTATGTGAAATAATTATTTATCCATGTAACATAAACTTGTATCTTATATAACAAACCAAACTATAAAAACAACAGCTCAACATCTGCTATCACATGATGTGCCAGAAGATCAGGGTTTATTCAGCTGGAATAAAATCATATGAGAAATTCATGATGAAAACTCTGACCTGCCAGGACACTACGCAATACATCATCATGGTCTATTTGCAGCTTGGTGGATGTTCAATATGAATATACGCAGTAATTAGACAAACCTAGATTTGTATGAATTACTCATTCTCATTTGCATATTTTTAACAGATTCCAGTCAGCAAAATTTGAGAATGCAGTACTGAATTGTCTTCGAGAATTTCTAACACTGCAAACCGGTATGATATATTGTTTATATATTGGGTAACATTTAATTACCTGAAGAACACTTAATTGCTTGAAAGAACACTTAATTGCTTGAAAGAACATGTAGTTACTTGAGAGAACACTTAACTGCCTCAACTGTTAACAGCAGTCATATGTACATTATATGACTTTCAAACCCTTTAATTTAACAAGAACCCCTCAAATGGCCTGATGCTCTACTTGCTGAAAAAATTCCAAGAATTCAAGACCAGACCATTTCTTCCTTTAAACTGCTTAATGTCAAAAACCATCTTTCATTTTAGTTTTCATCAATAATAAGATTTTCGATTTTGCTGCTGTAATGGACATATTAGATGTCAGATTGGCACCATTTCCATTTAGGACCAACAAGACAACATAAGGAGTCTTCTGGTGGAAACCCCATGTTGATATGCTTTTATGTCTTGGAGGAGTAATGATAAGATTTTCAAGATGGCTGCCACTGTGGCCATATCAGATACCATTTCCATTAACTTGACATAAAGAGAGTCTCTTGGTGAAAAAACAATAGCAATAACAAAATTTTTTAGATGGTATTGTGACAGCCATATTGGAAGTCAAAAAAGCACCATTTTAATTCATGACCAACTTGACATCATAACAAGTCTTTCACTGAAAACACCATCCTGATATGACAATTCCTTCATGAGAAGAAGTGATAATTTTAAACATGGCCACTATGGAGGCCACATTGGATGTCTGAGCAGCACCGTTTTTAGGACTAACTAGACTTCATAAGATAACAAGAATTTCAAGCTAGCCACTGTGGTGGCTATATCAGATGCCATATTGCTACCAGTTTCATTTAAAATGAAGCAGACATCATAAGAAGTCTTGTAGTAAAATCCCCATGTTGATTAGACAACCCACCAAGGACAAGCAATAACAAGAGTTTCAAGATGGCTGCTATGGTGGCCATATTGGACATAAGATTGGCACCATCTTCATTTAGAACTAACCAGACATAATAAGAAGTCTTCTTGTGAAAATCCATGTCAATATGATTGATGAATACAATTCATGAGGAACAGCCATAACAAGATTTTCAAGAAGGTTGCTATGGTGGCCATATTGGACAAAAGACTAGCACCATTTTCATTTAGAATGATGTAGACATCATAAGAAGTCTTGCAGTTAAAACTCCATGTTAATATGACAATCCACTAAGAAGGAGTAATGATAACAAGAGTTTCAAGATGGCCACTATGTCCAGCATACTGTAAACCAGATTTGCACAATTTTCACTGAGGACCAACTAGACATCATAAGAAGTCCTCTGGTGAAAAAGCCCTTTGTCAATATGACTTTCCATTCAGAAGTAGTGAGAACAAGAATGTCAAGATAGTTGCTGCTGCAGCCATATTGGAAGTCAGACATTATAAGAAATAATTTAGTGAAAATCTCATGCTGATTATGACCATCCATTGGGATGTAGTAGTGACAACAAGATTTTCATAATGACCATTGTGGTAACCATATAGGATGTGCAAGCAGTACCATTTGCTTTCAGAACCAACTTGACCATGGGATGAATGTGTTTGTAAAGTACTATTTTCTTTCAGAACCAACTTGACCATGGGGTGAATGTGTTGTAAAGTACCATTTTCTTTCAGAACCAACCTGACCATGGGAGGAAAGCATTTGTAAAATTTTATAGCAGTCCCCCAGTAGCTTAGAAGGAGTAACAATAACAGGCAGAAAACAGACTCCATGATCTCCTGGTCTGTCATCAGTAGTGCTAAAATCTTTTGAAGTGACAATTAAATGGCTTCTTTGTGCAGGGTAATCATGTAATTTACCTACCATATATGTATACTTGCTTATAAGTCGAGTCCAACTGCAAACTGCACAGACCTAGCTGTGCTGTCACACAATGCACTGGCAGATTTGGGTCTGTGCAGTTTGTGGGGAGTAATCAGTAGAATAAACAATACAGACCCTGATCTGCAGGCACATTATGCTATGGCAGATAAGGATCTTTGCAGTTTGCCTTGACTTATAAGCGAGTATAGATAGGTATGCTATGCAGATAAATGCAGCACTCTTAAGGCTGCAAAGAGAATACAGCATGTACAACAGGACTCAATACACAGAAAGAGTCTGTAATTTACTGGATAATTTCTACTACATCATAGGGAGCTATAAACTTCAGCACAGATTGTGGGCACATGTTTCTCATCATCCAGTTACATACAGGTTGAGCTCTTGACTAATTTGTTTGGGTCTATTTGTTACAACTATTACACAAGACCAGCTAATATCACTTGCTTCTGCACTTAAAGCTCGGACCCCATGAGGAGCTAGGATGATGCTTTTGCTCTCTGAGGCTGATAGTTATGTAAAGAATTTGTAATGCAATACAATTCAATTGATTTAAAGAGATTTAAATGCCTTGCTATTAGTAACTTTATTCTTATTTATACTGCATAGTATTTGATACTTAAATTTGCACAAACCAATAACATGTGATAAATGAACATTTTGGAAATAAATATTTTAAAACATGATATTAACAAATGTCCTATTATCAGTAGATTAATTAATATCTCACATTTAATAAATGAACAACTTGTGTTTTCAATGAGAATTCAATTACTCAAATGGTCATGTAGAATTGCAGACGATGGTTTGGGCAAACACGTAAACAGCAGCACTGACATCAGTCACATTGTACAAGTCATTAGCAATGACATCAGTAACATTGTACAAGTCATCAGCAATGACATCAGTCACATTGTACAAGTCATCAGCAATGACATCAGGTCACAATGTACAAGCCAATAGCAATGACATCAGTAGCATTGTACAGATCATCAGCAATGATATCAGTCACATTGTACAAGTCATCAGCAATGATATCAGTCACATTGTACAGATCATCAGCAATGACATCAGTCACATTGTACATTGACTATTAAGCAACGGGTGATGCGTGGTCAAAGATAAAGTAAAGACGTTAAGTGATAGGACAGTGAGAAGAGTAATGATAGGAAAGACAGAAATAAGTAAAAGAGTGTCAGTGTACATTTTCTTCCCTTTATACTCGGACCAATTTGGCTACTGTAGCGGCGATGAGATACGGAACCTCAACCGGCAAAGCCCTGGGAATCACTAGGTCTTACTTGCATGTGACTAGTTCATTAGAATGTGGTTTTGGAAAGCTCCTGCTTGTGAGATATCAAGTCAGGAGCTTCTGGAATCAGAATTGACATCAGTCACATTGTACAGATCATCAGCAATGACATCAGTCACATTGTACAAGCCATCAGCATTGACATCAGTCACATTGTACAAGTCATCAGCAATGATATCAGTCACACTGTACAAGTAATCAGCAATGACATCAGTCACACTGTACAAGTCATCAGCAATGACATCAGTCACACTGTACAAGCCACCAGCAATGAGTCACATTGTATAAGCCACAAACAATGTCATCAGTAGAATTTAGTACCAGATTCTTAATACAAAGGTTTTTACTATCAATTTTATTTCAGTTTATGGCACATCCCAATCAAATGTCTTCTCTCAGTGATTTTTTTTTTAAGGGTCTTTATTCAGTGCATACAGTGTCCATCTATTGCTCCAATCATGGTTTCATCGTTCATTTTACTTTAGGTCAAGAATTTGGGGTTCCATTACACAAGAACACAAGCCAGATGAGGGAGGTAATTGCAGGCTTGCAGTAAAACACATGATTCCTGCAACACAGTGGGTATAGTTCCTTAATAGAGAACAACTGCACTTTAATGTTTCATCTCCAAAATGAAACACATCTGGGTAATATTTAAAAGCTCTTGAGTTTATATAGTACAAATGAGTACAAGATATTTTTTGTTTTCAATCTGTTACATAAAACTCATATAACTCTTCAGCCAAAATAAAATTCAGCTTTGGGGCTTAAATTGGAACAGGTTACACAATATTTTTTTTGCATAAAAGAGGGGAACTTAATTGGAACATTCTTTTATATTTAGGGTTCTCTCTCTCTCTCTCTCTCTCTCTCTCTCTCTCTCTCTCTCTCTCTCTATATATATATATATATATATATATACAAACACAAACCAAAAAGGAATGAGCTCTGCATAAGAATTTAATATATTGGATATTTTACTTCCTGGTTTGGAACTAGCTTGGTTCTTTGAAATTCGATGGGGTATTTTGTGAACACAGCAAAACACAAAACTAGCACTACAAGATGAGTCTTAATCATTGAGATATTAATTATGCCTTGTTGAATGCATCAAATGGCTTCATGATCAGAGCCAGGTCAGGGTGCACTTGATTATGAGGTTCTATTTGAGTGTTCTCACAGTGATCAAGTGTACAGCACCTTTGAAATTTCACCTAATAGCATATTTTAATTTGATTTCACAAGCCATCATACAACATGGTGCAAACTTTAGGAGCAATATAATCAAAACTTTCAACCAAATGATTAAAATTAAACTGTTCTGTTTAATTTGAATGCATTTAAAACAATTTCATGATGCATTTTCAGGAGATCTGAACTAGACTATTTACCAGGTTAGTTGGAATTAATTGTTTAAGGTGTAATTTAACTCAGGTGGTCTTGACTTATTGAACAAAATCATTTTTAAAAAATGATTAACACTCATAATTATTATCACTTCTTTTAAGAAAGGTCAAAGTATGTAAATTAAAAAATTATTTCTTAGAAATGGATTTGACAAGTATGTCATTAATATCATTAAACTCTTCTATACATATAAAATGTCAGAATTATTAACACAAGTAGAACCATTATCATTTATTAAAAGAAAGAGACTTTGTTGTTGTTGTTGTTGTTGTAGGGTTTAATGACATTTTTCAGCACACGATAGGCTATACATGGTGGCCAGTATTAATGGTGGAGGAAGAACCCAAGTAACCCCGGAAAGAACCACTGACCCACGAGAAGCTACTGACAAGCTTTCTCACATACCCACATTGGCTGAATCCGAGACTCGAACCCATGCAGACAGAGGTGAGATGGCAGTGATCCGTAACGGAGAGCGCTTTAGACCACTCTGCCACTTGGGGCCCCCAAAGAGAATTTGAGCACTTCATGAATATGATAAATCACACCCAATTTTATAGTTATCTATCCTCCATCTTGTTTCTCTAGTAATCTGATTGCTTTTCTTACCAACTGTAAACAACAGGACCTTATTATGGCATAGCATAATGCACTGGCAGATCAGGGTCTATGTTGTTAGTGCTGACTAATCCTACAAAATACTGCATAGACCCAGATCCGTTTCTATGCAGTCTGCAGTCAGATCTGATTTGCATGTCAAAATCCCTTACATACTCATTTAAAAGGTCCAGTCCAACTGCAAATAACATAGACCTTGATCTGCCGAATCTATGTTGTTTTGTTCTACTGATTAGTGCTAACAAACTGCATAGATCCAGATCTACTGGCATATCAAGCAATGGTAGATAGGGTTTATGCAGTCTGCAACTGCACTTGACTTATAAGTGAGTATATATGATATGCCAGTATACATGGTAGTGTGAGGGTCATTTTTTGTGGGTACATATAAGTTGTGCCTTTGGCAAAAATGTTTTTTTGTCAGTCCTCAAGTTGATGGATATGACAATATGTCCTATTATTTCTAATGATGGGTCAAATGTTCAATGGATCATTCAGTTTGTTACTGTTTTCCATCATGAAATTCAAAATGATGCCACTTCTGTTTATTTCTGTTCTACATCTGCACACAGAGTAGGTTTTTGCTGTGATCTATAATATTTTCACACCATCCCATTTGTTTGTACCTCCTACAGATTTTAAAAACAGAATGTATCAAGCATATAAACAGTGCACAAAATTTAGTCATATCATTCATTCATTTATAAGTTGTAACCTAATTGTCACCAGGGGCTTCCAAAAGCTGTCAACTTTTTGTTATTTCAAATCAAAACATAGTTTCTTAAAGCAACACAATTGCCATATTTGCTTGAACCAGTCTATGTTTTCAAGCAACACAATTGCCATATTTGCTTGAACCAGTCTATGTTTTCAAGCAACACAATTGCCATATTTGCTTGAACCAGTCTATGTTTTCAAGCAACACAATTGCCATATTTGCTTGAACCAGTCTATGTTTTCAAGCAACAGATGTCATGTAATTCACCATCTTTAAAAATCTCAATAATTCTGTACATGTTAGATTTACGTCTCTTTGAGCACATGTTTACAAGAATTCCTCCTATTTATTTGTTCACTTTGTTTTAGAAATATTAAAACTAGACACTGCAAGTATTGGATGCAGACAACAGTTTTTACTGAAATGGACTATTCTAGAAAACCAGAAATTGACAGCAAGAAGTCTGTTTGCTTGCTTACATCAGAAGCTACCATTTGCATAGAAACACCAATAATTTGACAGTGTTAGGGACCATTTGATGACAATCAGACCTGTTAAAAATTATAATGACTAAGATTTGTGCATTTTTATATCCTTGATCCTTTTCATTTTAAAATTGGTAGAGGGTACAAACAAACAGGACAGTATGCAAATACTATACCAAAACACACACACAAGGTAATTTTAATGATTTTCCAGAATCATTATGCTTGTATCATATTGGTTTTGTACTTTAGCATTTAAAAAGAAAAAACCACAATCAATCAAATCCTTGCCACAGAGACGAAGGTTCCATCACAACAGTTCTTTGCAATATTTTACTGTTTTTGTACCAGGACACCGATTTATTTTGGTGTTTTTGTACCAGGACACCGATTTATTTTGGTGTTTTGTGATATATATAGTCATTTCTTTTGAAAAATGAATATTTGTTGGCTTTAAAATACTTGTGTTAAATTTCTTGTATGTGTTTATTTACCTTGCTTGCTCACCTTTTAAAATTTTGGCTGGGCGTAAAACAAGACTAAAAACAGATACAGTCTAATTGCTACTTAAAAAAAAAAAAACAGTGAATGGAGAAACAAGCATCATCTATATTTGTTGTAGCTGTTGTTGTTGTTATTCCCTCAATTGATGTAAGACTTATTTTCTCTTGATGTTAATGGACTGCATGTACACACCCACTTCCTTTCTAAAACAACAAAAGGTGATTAACTGTGGGAGAAGGAAATGGGTGTTATCAACAGTCTTCCCTTTATCTGCTCATATAAATTACTGCCTTTGATAAGCCATTGCTCTTCTTATAATGTATGTGTGGTCATGAGTCCCAGAAAATTTATTTTGTCAGAACTATAATGTAACCCAAGAAAGATGCCAAGAAATCTCTTTCCAAAATGACAGTACAGACTCATTACATGATAGACAGCTATCCATCTACCATCACACCTGCCCAAAAGTCATTTCTGTGGTTATTTACTGAAGCCAGACAGATGGGCTTCAAATTTCACTTGTGTTACAGTACTCCCTTAAAATAATGCTGCCTGTATGACCACAATATAGTGAGACTGGTTTATAATGATGTACATGATACAGTACTCCCTTATTATAATGCCATCCACGTAATCCTCAAAGCATACCATATTAAGGTGAGAATGCCTTCTAATGAAGTGAATGATAAAGTACTCCTTCATAATAATGCTGTCCATTAGAGTGCCACAGTATAGTGAGAATGCCTTATAATAAGGTACCTGGTACAAATAACTTCACTGCCTCTTTACGAAATAGGATCCAGACCATACTCATCTTACAACAGAAACTGTGTTATAATGAAGGGTCTTACAGTGAGGGAGTGCTACTGTCATTTGCTGCTCAGTGCACAAACACACTGGTACAAATACACACCAAATAATAATCATATCAATAAGAATATTATGTTGACTTTATGAACTACGCACCGAGAGGAATCCCAAGCTGAAATTTTTTTTATGATGCAGATATCAAAACAGGGCCCAGAATCGGCTTGTTAGAGCTCGGACTACTAATTCAGATTCTGTAGACATCAATGTCAACATTTTTAGAAAATGTATTTTTCTGTGTGCATTAGTCATTCCAGAATGCACATTTTCTTCTTGATTGAAGCATTCAACTTAATGAGCAATCAAAGTGGGTGGTTTGTGGCTTTTTGTTTCCTTCAAGATAAATTTCCTTAATGTAGGATATCACTGAAAACAATGTTTAATCGATAGTCTCTTGCCAGGTATTTGCACAGTAATTTTGGAAGAAAGACAAAACAGTGTCAATGCACAGACAGAATCCATTTAAAAGTTGAAATAAATGAACAAAGTATCAAAAAATATCAAAAAAGATACATTCCATACTAATATTATAGTGAGTGGATAGGTCTGAAAGTATGGTATTTAATGTTCCTTCCTTAAACTCATTCAGCCCTGGAGATTTTAGTCATTTTCATTTGAAACGGGGGTAGGAAACGCATTTTGGGGGTTACTTCTAAATACATCCAAATACATCTGCTTCCAAGAGATTTTCATTTAGCTGGATGCCTAGTTGTGTTAGAAATGTCAGTTTTTATTGGCTCTTTCATTCATGTGTGTGCAGAAGGGTAAAACTTCTTTTGGGGGGGGGGCATTTTCAT
The DNA here is from genome assembly GCA_016617855.1 of Megalonaias nervosa. Classification (NCBI taxonomy): domain Eukaryota; kingdom Metazoa; phylum Mollusca; class Bivalvia; order Unionida; family Unionidae; genus Megalonaias; species Megalonaias nervosa. Next base: position 91,733 of record JAECUM010002068.1, read on the forward strand.
GCCCTGGCCACTTTTTACCCCAGATCTCAAAGTTATCCTCCTTTCTGCAAAAGTTTTCCTGTCTGTGTGCAGTTCAGAGACCAGTCTGCCTTAAATCTCAGGCCAAAAGATGTCAAATCTGGATACAAAATCCAATTCCAACAACTGGCGAATTTTTGGTGTAAAAAAATTGGGTCTAAAAAATTACATGTTTCCTTCTGTATTTTGTAATGCGGTAAGAAAGTCCGGATTATTTGGTATCATTGTAGAGCTACATCAGTCTATTTGTCTGTAATATCATACACTCTGGAGTATCTTAAATGACCTTGACACTACAGGGCTCAGAAGTAGGGTACAACCTCATCATGCCTAAAGGCAGCATTGGGGCTTAATGAGTTAACAATGTTTTTGAAAATTTCTTATAAAATATCAAGGAATGGCTGTTTTGTAATTTATTTGCAATATTGAGGCACAAATGACCAAATACATACAGAATATTAAAATTTGGTGACATCACCAAAATTCACCTGTTAAGAATGGTACCTTGCCCTATTAAGAATTGGTGGTAATAGTCTTGTAAACCCTGCTGAAAAAGAATGTTCACACCATTCTTTAGAGCACATCATTGCAATTATTTATTTACTATTTGAATTTCAAGCATTTGTACCAGTAGATAGGGAATTCTGACCATGGTAGTCAGTAATTTATGCCTTCAGAGAACAAAAGCATTAATCATATTCAGACTTGTGTGCCTTTTCTGACAATTACATATTCTTCATTTATCTACATTGATGATACAAGTACCTCATATCCATCACAATTCCATGAAAATGTTTAATGATACTGTACGTCTTTGCAGATTATTTTTTACAGCCAATAAAGCACTCACAAGTTTACACTTCTTAAAACTTTCTTCAAAGAAGAGCTCTTCAAAGGTTAATCACTTTTTCTGCCTCACATATGAAGATCTCAATGAACATTTGTCATCACCGAGGTTAATTGCTTTGCCCCTTCATCATAGTATACACTTACTTATGAGAAGTCCTCAGTCTCATGCAGGGGCTGGAATCTATAAGCCACTACTTTTAATGTATGGCAAGTACAATGGAATAGGGGAGCAGGGGAGAAATGAATGCCAAGATGGCAAACTGGCAACAGAAAACTGCCTCCAATAATTTTCTAATGTACTCTTTCTTGGAAGCCAACACTCCACTCCTCCTCTGAAGTCAACACACCCATTAGGTGCATGATGACAGCATCACTTTTAAAAATACCAGCTTCCTTCAACATCATTTAATTATATCAGCACCTTCAAAGTAGTAAAGATAACTTAAGATGAATCGAGAAGCACATTTTTGTAGACATCAAAATGCTATTGGTTGGTTCCCAATGCTTATTGTCATCTTTTGATTTGAGGTATTTGGGTTACAACATTAGTTAACAGATATGTGCTTAGCAACAAAATGTATTTTAAGTAAATTATATTTATATAATGTACTTGCAATACCACAAGGTAGTTTGAGATGTCTTTGAGACAGAGGAACTGGAGAAGCTGGAAGAACCATTAACCTTTGAGAGGTGACCAATTTCATTATAGTATGTGCTGAAATTGGGGTTCAAAATTTAAGCTCACAGAAGTGTACAGTGAATCAGGTACCCACTTTCTACCAGGCCAAACAAATTTAATGACCTTACATTTAGGCCTACCCACACAAAATCAAAATGAAAATGATTTATCTTCTCAGAAATTGTGAGTGCATGTATAACATATATTTGATTTTAATTTGTTGACAGTCATCAGGTAGAGAGAACATGTCAGTGCAGTTGACATGAACTTTGCACATGAAGAAAATGGTTACTTCCAAGTAGCTGCAACAACAACAGGTCTTTGGTGGTTGTTGTTGGAGCAAATAGTTTGAAAATTATGCATTTTTTTACTTTTTAAAAAAAAATTACATAACTTTCATTTAATATTTACAAATTTTGTGTACTACAACATTCAAAAGTTTGTATTGTTTGGTATCTGTGACTAGAGAGAAACAGGCCAGATTTTTTTAAAAGGATAGTTTCATCTCATCTGTTAATCAATTAAAGAAATAACAAATGTTACACTCACAATTTCTGAGAAGATTAATCATCTTCCTATCAATTTCATGCGGGCAAGGCTCAGTTATGTTGTTTAAGTTTGCTAGGCTCTGTAGAAAGTGGTTGCCCTATCCCAACACTGTTTAACACTGTGGTATTGGCAAATTACAACTTTTCAATTGGCAAATTCCCTGATCTCACACCCAAACAAAAGTGTCAATTATCTAAAATGGGTTGGGAAAGGTCACAGGAAACTAGGACTAACAGTCTTTGATATACAACTTTATATTATGAATCTAGTAAACTGTTAAAGATTTATACAGCCTCATTTTTAATTACAATTTGTAACGTCCTCATTTGTTCTAATCTCATAGGAAGCACTGAATCACTAGGATTTAGATGATAATCTCCAAGAGAACTTGGACATCCTCAGACCATTCAGGCAAGTGGACTACTGCTATTTTCAACCCCTGCTCCCAACAATTTCCATTACTGAATTCCGTTGTTGTTAGCCTTGTTTCAAATCTGTCTATATCTTCTGTCTGTTCAAATCTGTATATATCTTCTACCTGTTCAAATCTATCTTCTGTTTATATCTGTTTAAATCTGTCTATATCTTCTATCCATTCAAATCTGCCCATATCTTCTATCTGTTCAAATCTGTCTATATCTTCTCTCTGTTCTGTCAACTTGCAGTATGGATTAAAACTAGATCATCACTAATCTTGTAGTTTGAAATGCATATATTATCTTGACACTTAGTTTTCAGTTCTGTTCATAAAACATTAGTACCATTATAAAACCTTTCAATTTCTAAAATAAAAAAGTGTTTTTATTTTCTGGCTTAGTAGCAAATCCAATATAGTACCCAGGAACTCTACTACTTCAAATTTCACACATAAAGTAATGATGTTTACATGCTTTACTGTGCACAGATGGTTGTAATGATTTTACAGTATTCAGACTGCTCCAGTGGCCCAGTGGTTAGAGCATCTGCCTTGGATGTGGGAGGTTGTAGGTCTGAACCATGGCTGAGTCATATCAAAGACTTATAAAAATGGTACTAACAGCTGCCTCGCTAAGTGCTCAGCATTAAGAGGTTAGTGTTAGGACTGGTTGGCCTGGTGTCAGGATAATGTGACTGGGTGGAACATCATACTACATGTCTGAGGCATGATGCCCCAGTGCTAAACATTATTATAAACTGCCACACTCCAGACACTGTTGCGATATGACTGAAAAACTGTTAAAGCTATGTTAAAAATCCAGATCACACAAACACACATTTTAAAGAATCATGCTCTTCAATTACCGGCATCTACTCATCTCTTCAATTACCAGCATGTACTCATCTCTTCAGTTACTGATATGAACTCATCTCTTCAATTACCAGCATGTACCATCTCTTCAATTACTGATATGTACTCATCTCTTCAATTATCAGCATGTACCATTTCTTCAATTACCAGCATATATTCACCTCTTCAATTACCAACATCTACTCATCTCTTCAATTACTGATATGTACTCATCTCTTCAATTACCAGCATGTACTCATCTCTTCAATTACCAGCATGTATTCATCTCTTCAATTATCAACATCTACTCATCTCTTCAATTACTGATATCTACTCATCTCTTCAATTACTGACATGTACTCATCTCTTCAATAACCAGCAGGTACTCATCTCTTCAATTACCAGCATGTACTCATCTCTTCAATTACCAGCATGTATTCATCTCTTCAATTATCAACATCTACTCATCTCTTCAATTACTGATATCTACTCATCTCTTCAATTACTGACATGTACTCATCTCTTCAATAACCAGCAGGTACTCATCTCTTCAATTACCAGCATGTACTCATCTCTTCAATTACCAGCATGTATTCATCTCTTCAATTATCAACATCTACTCATCTCTTCAATTACTGATATCTACTCATCTCTTCAATTACTGACATGTACTCATCTCTTCAATAACCAGCAGGTACTCATCTCTTCAATTACCAGCATGTACTCATCTCTTCAATTACCAACATCTACTCATCTCTTCAATTACTGATATGTACTCATCTCTTCAATTACCAGCAGGTACTCATCTCTTCAATTACCAGCATGTACTCATCTCTTCAATTACCAACATCTACACATTTCTTCAATTACTGATATCTACTCATCTCTTCAATTACCGGCATATACTCATCTGGTTCTATGATACCTAATCATATTTGCAAATAATCTGTTGCAACCATTTTCATTTAGGAGCAACTAGATGTTAGTCTTTTGGTGAAAAACTCATGTCAGTATGATCATTAATTCTGGAAGCATGGCAATAACAATATTTTCATAATGGCTGCCATGGTAGCATTATTTGTGTCAGATTGGCATCAGTTCCATTCAGGTCAAACTGGACATCATAAAAAGTCTTCTGCTCAAAATGCCATGTCACTGTGACTTTCCATTTAGGAGGAGTAGAAGATTTTCAAGATGACTACCATGGTGACCATAAAGGGTGTTAGATCAGCACCATTTTCATTTTGTACCAGCAAAGAAGCCTTCTGGTGAAAACCTAATGTTGATATAAAAAGTTCTTTGGTGAAATTTCCATGACGATATCAGCATCCATTCAGATGGCATTTTGATAAAAAGATTTTCAAGATGGCTGCCATGGCTACTATATTTGCACTATTTTTAAAGTTTAAATCAATAAAGTTTAGAAATGTGTAAAACAAAAAAGGATTTGCAAGGCAGTTGTCATGGTTGCCATATTGGATGCAAGACTGGCACCATTTTCATTAGGACCACCTAGGGATCATAAGAAGTCTGTTGGTGAAAACCCCATGTTGATATAGCCATCCATCTGGGAGTAGAGATAGCAATAACTTCAAGACAGCCACCATGGTGGCTATACTCAGACTTAGTCATATTCATTACAGATCAAGTAGACACCACATGAACTCTACTTATGAAAAACCCATGCCAAAATGATTTCCCTAGATGAAGTAGCTAAAACAATATTTTCAAGATGTCAAGATGGCCATATACTGGATGTCAGATCAGACCATTTTAATTTAAGATGAGAAAAACATTATAAAAAGTATTTTAGTTATAGTGATAACAAAATTTTCAAGCTGGCCACAGTGGCAGCTATATTTGACCTCAGATCTGAACCATTTTTACTTAGCACCAAGAAGACATAAAACAAAGTCTTTCAGTGAACAGCCCATGTCAATATGACTTTCTGTTTAGGAGGAATAGCGATGGAAAGATTTTTCAGATGGCTGTGGTGGCAGTCATATTTGACATTAGACTGGCATCATTTTCATTTAGGACCATGTAGACACCATAAGAAGTATTTCAGTGAAACAGTCATATTAATACAACCAGCCATTTAGACGAGCAGCCATAAGATTTTCAAGATGGCAGCTGTGTGGTGGCTATATTGAATGTCACATCAGCACCACTGTTTATTCAGGATGAACTGTAGCAATAACAAGATTTTCAAAATGGCTGCCATGATGGCCATATCAAACATCAGATTGGCAGGCACCGTTTTCATTTAGGACTAACTAGACATCGTAAGAAGTCTTTTGGTATAAACTCCATGTTGATATGATTATCCAATCAGGAAGAGTAGCAGTAACAAGATTTTCAAGATGGCCACTATGGTGGCCTTATTGGATTTGCAGGCAGCACAATTTTCATCAGGGACCAACTAGACCATGGGAATGTGTGTGTAAATTTTCATGGCAATTCTTCAAGTAGTGTAGGAGAAGTAACAAAAACAAATTTGTACTAATGGACAGATGGATGGAGGACAGACAACAGACCATCCCATAAGCTCTTCTAGTCTATGACCATGAATGAAAGACCAAAAAATTTGTGCAAGTATTAGCATAGGGAATCAAGCCTGGAACTACGTGCAAGCATTGCAAGTAGATTAACCAATGGACTACCAAAAATTCCAATGAATCTGAAAAACATTACTTTTATGAGATATTATATACCCAAGTTGTTGTAAGATCACTGTATGAAACTGGCTTGACCCACAATACACCAGGTTTGCACAATTGTACATTCAGAGAAAATCATAAGTTCTAAGTGCAGAATTTAATGCCTAGACTTGCTGAATTATTAACTCTGTAAAAAACTTTGACATCATCCAATCATTCGGATTTTTAAAAAAATTACCTATGACAGTGCGAGCAAACTCTGAGTGGCTACAGATGAAACTTTATTAGCCATCAGACAAGTGAAACTATGACAACCCCTAGCCTCAGACTTGCAGACCACTGCTAATTTCCTTGAGCCCTGATGTTCTAGGTGGATTTTAGTAGCTTCATCAGTCCTATGAGTCATGATCCAAACACTTCTACTTAAAAGAGGTCATGTTATGAATGTTTTGACCAAAAGGAAAAGTGCAAGCTTATTTAAGTATGTGTACACATTATACTGAATAGGGCATATATGTGTACACATTACTCTGAATAGGGTATATCTGTGTACACATTATCCTGAATAGGGTTTATGTGTACACAGTACACTGAATTGGGTATATGTATACACATTACACTGAATAGGGCATATATGTGTACACATTACTCTGAATAGGGTATATGTGTACACAGTATACTGAATAGGGTATATGTGTACACCTTATACTGAATAGCATATATATGTGTACATATACTGAAAATGGTAAACAGGTGTACACATTATACCAAATAACGTATATATATATGTGTGTGTGTGTGTGTGTGTGCATGTGTACATTATACTAAATAGGGTATATGTGTACACAGTACACTGAATAGGGTATATGTGTACACCTTATACTGAATAGCATACATATGTGTACATACACTGAAAATGGTAAACAGGTGTACACATTACACTAAATAGGGTATATATATGTGTACACATTACACTGAATAGGATATATGTAAACACAGTATACTGAATAGGGTATATGTGTACACATTACACTGTATATGGTATATGTGTGTACACATTACATTGAATATTGTAAATATGTGTACACATTACAATGAATATGGTGTGTGTGTGTGTGTGTGTGTGTGTGTGTGTGTGTGTGTGTGTGTGTGTGTGTGTGTGTGTGTGTGTGTGTGTGTGTGTGTGTGTGTTACACTGAATATGGTATATTCTTTTTTTTAAATGCTAACTAGTAACATGCAAGAATAATAGCTTTCAGAGTTTGGTCGGTGCACTGGTCTTAACTTCAGACATTACCCACTAATTGTTTCCTCATTTATTTGCATTCGGAAGCAATGCTAACTCTAGAAACAACTTCTTTTAGAGACACCATACAGTGTATACTCACTTATAAGTTGAGTCTAACTGCAAATTGCAGACCCAGGTCTGCTGGGGCATAATGTGCCAGCAGATCTGGGTCTGAGTAGGTTGTGAGGAGCAATCAGTAGAACAAAAAACACAGACCCTGATCTGCAACTGCATTATGTCATGACAGATCAGGATCTCTGTTATTTGTAGTTTGACTAGACTTATAAACTAATATATACACTATATGTTTTCTTGCCTTAAAAAATGTAAAATTATTGCATATGTAAAAAGCATTATTAGTTCTTGGGTTCCAAGCTCAGATTTGCTGTTTAATCTCTCTTCTACCATAGAAAGATTCAGGGAATTATGTTTAATAGCAATATCAATCCTTTGGAAATCCAGACCAAAGCTCTGCATCTAAGTTTTGCTATCTAATGCTTTTGAAGCCCTTTTCTTGCCTTAGAAAATCCTGCTTTCTTCACATGTTTGAAACAGAGTCATTCAAGGGAGATTTATGGGAAAAACCTAACAAATTCCATGGCCTGATGATGAGGCAAGTAAGCAGTATGTAATGACGGAATTCATTTCTACATGTGGTTCAATGGCTGGCATAAACAAACTCCCCCATCCACCCACCCACCCCCACCTTCAATAAAATGTTGACATTTTGAGTAAATGGGAATGTACATGCACTAGAAAGGAAAAAAATATAACTTTAATAAATTTCAAACTTTACTTACTAGTATTTAAAGTTAGTTTTACATCAGTTTCTAAGAACTTGAACAAGGTATTCATGAGAGCTCTTAGGGACAGAGGAAGCTAGGAAACAACAAACAAAACCATCAGCATGGATGTTTGAATACTCAGTGTTGACACTGGGATGTGAGACAAAACTGCCAACGTGCATAGTGACTGTGAATTATTGCACAGTTACTACCCCATGCCAATATACTTATCTATCTGGGAGCAGAGATAACAATATTTTAAGATATGTTAAGGCTTAGTCATTTTCATTAAGAACCAATTAGACACAATAAGAACTCTTTTGATGAAAACTCCATGTCAAAATGACTAACCACTGGAATAGCAAAACCAAGATTTTCAAGATGGCCATATATTATGTGTCAGATCATCACCATTTTAATTAAGGAGCAACAAAACATTGTAAGAAGTGAAGTCTCCATGCTAATTTGGGCATTCATTAGGAACAAGTAGTGATAACAAGATTTTCTAGATGGCCACTGCAGCAGCCATATTAGGCATCAAATTGGCACCATATTCCTTTACGACTAACTAGACATCATAAAAAGTCTTCTGGTGAACACATCACTTCAATATACCTTTCCATTCAGGAGTGGTAATAACATGATTTTCAACATGGCCACTGTGGCAGTCATATTGGACCTCATATCAGCACCATTTTAATTTAGGACCAATTATATATCATAAGAAGTCTTTTGTTGAAACCCCTTGTCAATATGACTTTCTGTTCAGAAGGAGTAGCAACAACACGACTTTCAAGATGTTTGTTGGTGGCCATATTTAACATTAGATTGGCACCATTTTCATTTAGGATGAACCAGACATCATATAAAGTCTTCTAGTGAAAACTACAGGTTGATATGACCATCTTTTCAGGAGGAATAGCAACAAGATTTTCAAGATGACCACTGTGATAACCACAATGGTTGTCCAAGCTGTACCATTTCATTTAGGACCAACTAGACCATTGGATGACTATGTGTGTTCATTTTTATGGCAATCTTCCAAGTAGTTTAGGAGGAGTAGTGATAACAAACTTCTACAAATGAATGGACCAACAATAGATAAAGACCATCCATAAGCTCTTCTGGTGTATGACCAGTAACGCTAAAAATATGAAAAGACAATCACTTCATTTTTTTCCATGATTATGGATTTATACAATATGGCTGCTCAATGACTGCTCATAAGCAAAACTTTTGCACTTGGCAAATCATGAAAAAGTACATAATTTTGATGTTTTTCCACATCAACACTTTTATCAAGTTTCCTTTAAACTGCACAATAAGCAAATATATAGTTACAAACATCTAATGCAAGAGTTAAGGGTTGTTTTTTTAGATTAATGAATTTAGATTTTTGTGACTGAAACCAAGGTACATAGTAAACTTGGGATCTATATTTTTGGCCTGGATTACATGTATCCATTAGAAAAGGTTTTGCTTTCTATGATGTAAAGTGACTGACACAGGGTAGAAATAGCAAAGCCAGCATGTTCCTTATGAAAATAAATGCCAAACAATTTGTACAGGAACCATAAAAACACCATAAAGTTATCACTAAAAGGAAAATGTCATAATCAATTACCATCTATATTTGCTTACAGTCAAGTCCAACTGCAAATAACATAGACCCAGGTCTGTTGTCAGATAATGTACTGGCAGATCAGTGTCTACATTGTTAGTTTTACTGATTACTCCTAACTGCTGAGATGCATAATGTGTCAGTAGATCTGGGTCTCTACAGTTTTCAGTAGGACTCGATGAAAGAGCAACTATAGATGGTATCTCTGCAAGTGGTAACCTCATTCAGTGAAAAGCTGATTAGGACTTTATCTGAACTGATGTTTTAACTTAGATGACAAGACAAGAAATCATTAATTATAATGATTTCTTGTTTTGTCATCTAAGTTAGAAACAAATTAAACATAGATATGCATGAGAACCAAGCCTAAATATTCCCACTTTTCCTCAGTCCAACAAGAGGCAGCCAGTGCCATTCTCCTAGCTGTCCATATTCAGTACAAACTACAATTAAAACAACAAAAAAAAGATGATGATGAAGCATTGTGGTGTGGACAAAGCTCTGGGCAGAACATACTATGGGCCTGCTTTATAAACATGTGTTGAAAATGTTACAAACTGTAAATAAATTACAGATTCATTACTAAAAGAATTAAAGGAAACAGATTCACTTTCAATATATTTTTACTATATATCACAATATGTGTGTTATATTCATGTTGTATTTAAGTTTATCATAAGCTTTTATCTGTTGTAATTCAGCCAAACCATAAGGAAAATGTCTGACATGTCAATTATCAATGGTATATTGCATTTATTAAACATCAACCAACCTATCTTCTTACTCTCCTTTTAATATCATCCTCTCTACACTACATAATTTAAACAACTCCATGATTGTTACAAACCAGTTTTGTGACTTTTTTATAGTTTGCCAAAAGTCAAACATGTGCATTTTTGCTAAATTATTAGCACATGGCCCCCATTCCTGATCATGATCAACTGGATGAGAAAGAAAAGAGGCTAAAAATGTATGGTTCTCTTTGAAGTAGACTGAATCAAATCAAACACTCTCAGTCAATGATGAATCAAACGAAAAGGACAGATCTGTATCAAAACTGAAAAAATTCTAATATTAATTGGATTTGTCATCTCGATCTGAAATAAAGGAAAACTTTAAATTTTATGTATGTATTATATAATCAGTGAAGAATGAGATCTACAGATATATATTTGAATAAGTAGATGACATACCTGTTACAAGAATACTTTTTGGTTTAGAGAGTATTTTGTCTGCTTCCCTCTCCAATTCAATCAGTGTCTGCCTCACCACCATATTGTCTGCCCCCAGGATCAGGTATGGCATTTCATCATGTGACACTGAAAAGAAAATTGAATTCACTAAGCATGAGAAAGCTTTGAAAATTAAAAACAAGATCATTGTGAACATCACATTATACATCCACCCTGTGTTTAATAATCATCTGTGTAGACACTAGTAAGGCACACTTGCCTCTGGAGACTGCTTCTCAATGAACTGGACCCTTTGTCAACCAAATTTCATGTGCAGAAAATATTAATTTCTTATCTGACTTGCTAAGTGCCAGCCACACATAAATAGTCTGATCAATGAAGTTAAACTAAACAAAGTTTGATCACAGAACTTAAACTAGAGTAAAAGTTGTTCTGCACAACCCATTTTCTTTAAGACAAAGAGACCTTGACCCCTTACCTTATATCCTCAAAATCAAAAGGATTCTTCCATACCTTCAGTGTCACCTTCTAAACTCAAGTTATTACATAAAATAAATGTTTCATATTTTAGTCAGAGCCACCTTAACCTTTGATCATTTGACCCCAAATCAACAGGTTTATTTGTCCAAATGTGCAAGTCATCTACAATCTATGGTGAAGGTTCATGGTCAAGAAATAACATATTTTGTGCATAAACTAAGTTTCAACTTTCATTTAGTGACACTGATCTCTGACCTTTTGAGAAAAAATTTATAAACTTCTTCCTTACCAGAAGAAAATGCCATCCATAAAGTTTATTCCAAGTGTCTATATAGGACTAATATTATTGACCAGAAACCATTTGTATTCTTTCAGTCACAATGATTATGACCTTTGACCTTGTAACGTCCAAATCAATTGGCTTCTTCTTTGCAACACATTTGATAAATGTAGATGGTTGAGAAATTGCAGGGATAGATGTCTACTGAATTTATTCACTAGTCTGGAGTCATTATGACTAGAATAGGTTCAACAAGACACCCTCACAAGGGGCTGATGCTCTACTTTCTGAAAACAATTTAGATACAACCATTTCTTCCTTGTAACTGCTGAGTGTTCAAACCATTTCTCATATACTTTAGGGATAAAATAATTAGCTGCCTTGGCAGCCATATTGGATACATCAGCACAATTTCCACTGAGGACAAACTAGATGCAGCCAATGTCAATATGACTTTCCATTCAGAAGAAGTAGCAACAAAAAGAATTTCAAGATGGTGGCCAAACCGGATAACTGATCAGCACCATTTTCATTTAACTCCAACAAAACATCCTATTACTTCATTAAATCAGGATAAAGCAATAATTATTGTTGCATCCAACAATGTAATTTTAAGCTGTTTCTTGATACTTTACTCATGCTCTTATTCAATTACTGATTATGCATGCCGTTTGTAACCAACTGTAAAATAACCCACTCAGTCATTATCAGCTTTTGTAGAATACTTCATAAAAGTTTAAAATAGATCACATATTTGGATAGGATAGCTATTTTAGTTATTCCAGTATTTCAAAAATTTAATTTGTATGCATTGTTTTGTCTGCAGATTTATTGCATATATTCACTGAAATGTAATCACCAGTCACTATTAGAAGACTTGCTTGAAATAACATCTTGATATGACCATACATTCAGGAGAATTAGTCACAAGATCTTCAATATGTTGACTGTGGTAACCATATTTGAGATCAGATTGGCATCATTTACCAGACACCATTAGAAGACTTGGTTAAAATAACATCTGATATGACCATACATTCAGGAGAATTAGTCACAAGATTTTCAATATGTTGATTGTGGAATCCATATTTGAGATCAGATTGGCATTGTTTACCAGACACCATTAGAAGACTTGGTTGAAATAACATCTGATATGACCATACATTCAGGAGAATTAGTCACAAGATTTTCAACATGTTGATTGTGGCATCCATATTTGAGGTCAGATTGGCATCATTTTCATTCAGGACCATCTAGATGTTGAAAACCCCACATCAAGATGTCTTTCCATTTAGGAGGAATAGCAATGACAAGATGATCAAGATGGCAGCCATGGTGTCAGTACTTGATGTCAGATGGGTACCTTTTTCATTTAGTACCAATTAGACATCTGATGAAAACAAATAATGACATCTCTTTCCATCCTGGAGCAGTGATAAGAATTTCAAGATAGCCACTGTTGTCACCATACTGTGGTCACCATACTGGATAGATTGGCAAAATATTTATCTAGGACCAACTAGACAACATAGGACATCTTCAGGTGAAAACTCCATGCTGGCATGACTTTACATTCAGGAGAAGCAAGATTTTCAAGATGGCTATTGTGGTGGCCATAGTGGCCATAAAAAAATAAGCACTATTTTCATTTAAGACCAACTCGACATCATAAGAAGTCTTCTGGTGAAACCAATGGAGAAGTGTGATATCATAATGGCAGCCATATGCAATACCCAATAGCCAATCAGATCTAATGTAACCTAGTCCTGGTCATTAGGATGCTTGATCATCACATCTAGTTATATCCTGTAATGCAAATTTGTAATGAATTTCATTATGTTTACAGTTTTGTGGACTGGGTTGTGTCCACTTCTTTCTTACATTATTTTTATTCCCAAAATGTTTGTTAATCTGAAGGACTAGCTACAAGAAAACTTCCACTAGACCCCCAACATTGTTATACCATGGGTGACTGAACTAGCATTAATGTTGAACCTGGCTTGAGTTACTGTGCAGAAGCTAAATTGCTGATGACAGACATACACTTAAATGGATGGATAATATCATAACATAATATGTTCAGCCTTCTGATCAGCATATAATAAAAAAGAGACCTGGAAATGGTACATGTGGATATATACACCATAAAAAGTTAAAAATTTTGTTACATTATTGTAATTAAAAGATAGCAGCAAGAAATGAATCAACTTTAAGCAGGATTTTGCTAAAGGTCTGCTCAGTTGCTCAGAAGTACATGGGTAAAATCTTAAGCTGCCCATTTGATTCTCTTTGGATTGGTGATTAACAGTATATCAACACATGATGGTTGATATATTGCTAAGAAGTAAAGTGTCTTGCTCAGAGAGACTCCATGTTGAATGACCTCATGCCAAATCTGGCTAGGATTTAAATATGCACCCTTTCTGGTGACAAGTTGTTCACCCATAGCCAGAGCAGCTCTTCTGCAATCTTGAAAACTCATAAATAAATCTCTCTCTCTCTCTCTCTCTCTCTCTCTCTCTCTCTCTCTCTCTCTCTCTCTCTCTCACACACACACACACACACACACATACACATACACACACTATCAATATCCTAATGAAAAAACCTGATGGAATTTTGTTTATTATCATGCAAATGGAATTTGGTTTATTATCATGCAAAGGTTCTTCAATTTTCAGAGTGGCACCAAGAATGTGCCTCTCTAAGTGTAGAACATTTTTTTATGACAGTTTGTAGGTTTGGCACTGATTTATGGTGAAAGGTAAAGGACACTTACTTACAAGTAACATCATTTTAAGAAAATTATGTCCTTTTCACTTCTACTGTCTATTTATTTTATTTTTTTATTTATTTTTTACATACTTTAATACAAACAAATAAATATCTGTAGAGCATCCATTAAAAATTTTGCAATCTCAAACAAACTGGTATTCAGTTTAATTTATAGTTAATAAACTTGTATATTAAAGCTGTTAATGAACTTGTATATTAAAGCTGTTAATGAACTTGTATATTAAAACAGTTAATGAACTTGTATATTAAAGCTGTTAATGAACTTGTATATTAAAACAGTTAATGAACTTGTATATTAAAGCTGTTAATGAACTTGTATATTAAAGCTGTTAATGAATTTGTATATTAAAACAGTTAATAAATTTGTGTATTATAACTGTTATTGAACTTGTATATTAAAGCTGTTAGTGAACTTGTATATTAAAACAGTTAATGAACTTGTATATTAAAACACTTAATGAACTTGTATATTAAAACAGTTAATGAATTTGTATATTAAAACAGTTAATGAATTTGTGTATTATAGCTGTTATTGAACTTGTATATTAAAATATTAATGAACTTGTATATTAAAACTGTTAATGAATTTGTTTATTAAAACAGTTAATGAACTTGTATATTAAAACAGTTAATGAATTTGTATATTATAACTGTTATTGAACTTATATATTAAAACTGTTATTGAACTTATATATTAAAACTGTTATTGAACTTATGTATTAAAACTGTTATTGAACTTATATATTAAAACTGTTATTGAACTTATATATTAAAACTGTTATTGAACTTATGTATTAAAACTGTTATTGAACTTATATATTAAAACTGTTATTGAACTTGTATACAAAAGTTGAAATGTTTGTCTTTTTCAAAAATTTAGAACATGCTGAAATTTACACATTCTATTTTACTCATTTAAATTAGTGATAAGTTTTTAGTAAGACTGGCTAACAAATGAATGAGTTTCAAGACAGAATTTTAACATTTCGCAACATCTTCAGTCTAAGTGGAAGATCCAATGAACAAAAAGTCATACAGAATGGTGGAAAACAACTGAGTATATGGACAACAGCAAAAGGCTATTTATGTCAACAAATATATTATTTGCCTCAGAATGATCATTTTAAGGTAAAAGTTGTCTTGAAGATAGATTTGGCAGTGATGCATGTATATGAAAACAGTTACAGTAGTTCACATGAAAACAGAAAAGAGCATGCCTAACTGGGCAAACCTGGCTGCAATAGCACTAACATGCATCAGTATTAATACAGCATGCATGATTATCACTAAAAAAATTGTGAAAATCTCAGTGGAGTTCAAAGAGATTTTCTGACTTTCAGCAAGAAATATAAGAGCACAAAAAGTACAGACATTGCTGTTTTAATTATTTCATGACAAATATTATGTTAAATTTAACCATCAGTTACAAAAGTGCCCCCCCCCCGAAGCTGAGTGGTCTGAGGTGCATGCCTTTACAGATCACTGACATCTCACCTGTCTGTCTGTCTGTCTGTGTGGGTTAAATTCTTGGGCTTGTCTAATATGGGTATCTAAGAAAGCTTGCCTGCAGCTTCCTATGAGGCACCATAGCGGACAAAAGTTGGTCCAATCAGAACGTTGCCATTGAAATTTTAATGTCATATGTCCAGAATTTCAGTTTCACGTGTTGTATCAAAAATGTTCGTCCTGAAGGTTCCATTTTCTAGGTTGAGATTTTAGATTGTATCTGTTGAATTAAACAGTAGTAGTTGAAAGTTATATTTTCTATGTCAAGGTTTTAGATTGTGTCGTTTGAATTACATGGTGGTGGTTGAAATGTCAGTGTCATATGTCGAGAATTCCTAATTTACGTATTGGTTCAAAGAGTTTATGTTGAAAGTTCCATTTCATATGTTGAGTATATAGATTTTGTCTGCTGAATTACACAGCGCTGGTTGAAAATTTGATGTCCAATGTCGAGTTTTAGATTGTATCTTCTGAACTACACCACGGTTGTTGAAACTTTGATGTCATAGGTCAAGAGATTAACATATCAGAATTGTTATTTTTATATGATGAAATGATGTGTTGGTGTTAAAAGTAACATTACACAATGTCCACTTTAACAATTCAAAATAATATTGAGTTTTAATATACATCTTTCGTGTTTTCAATTATGAGGCGCCAGTAGATTTCATGCATTTATAGTTTGAAAGTTACCATTCACAGGTCGAGAATTACTATGAATTTCTTTGCCAGAGGTCGCTCTCATGAATGGACTGCATTATTTTTAAACAAGGAGGCTACTTCTCATTGCTTTGAAATTCAATAGATGAAATCTAAATACTCGCCATATGAAATGGCACTTTCATCACAAACAGTTACATACGTGTGAATTAGGGATTCTTGACATATGTTATTGAAATTTCAACCACTGCTGTGTAATTCAAAATATACACTGTAAAACATTGACATAGGAAATAGAACTTTAAACCACCACTGTATAATTCAACAAAAAAATCTAAATTCTCGATCAAGAAAATGGAACTTTAAGGACATGCAATTTGATCCAACATGTGATATTGGATTTCTCGACATACAACATGGAGATTTCAACTGTAACTTTCTCATTGGACCAGCTTTTGCCTGCTGCGGCACCTCATAGCTTCCTATGGGTTGGTTATTCTTCCTGGGTTCTTTCTTCACCAGATATTCTGGCCACCATGTACTGTATATATCATGTACTGTATATCCTATTATGTGCTAAAAAAAGGCATTAAACCCAAAACAAACACAGCAACAACAACAGTTTTAAAAGTAGAAAATTCTGTAAACCTCTGATTTGGAACCTAATTTTGAATGTGCTCTGTCACACTGGTTTTAATGATTATATATCCACACTGTTGGTCTTTGAATCTATCTCTGGACTTTTATGAGGGTTCCCTTCCTTTAAAATGTTCTCTAATAGAATGGTTAACTTTTGCACATATAATAGTGGGTTCAACCAAGTACATGTGATACCAAATGTTCATGGTATTCTAACAAACCAAACATCTAAATACAATTTATGGTATTCTAGCCAACCTAAACAACTAAATACAATGTCAAATTTTTTTGGCAGTTTCCATAGAAACTGGAGACAAAACTTTTGCTCTAACCAGACTAAAGCCAGGGGGTTGCTCAGAGTGTGGGAATATTTTGGAGAATGCCAACATCTGTCTCAGTATTAGTATGGTGTCTTTTACTGGGCTACCAGAAAAAGCCTTATCAATGCTATTGAAAGCTCTGTCTATAGTGGTTGGGGTATACATTTAGTCCACTTGCTAACCAATCTAGCAGGTCCATACCTTTATTTTGCAATCCCCTGGAGATTTGGGGGTATCAAATAGAGATTTGGGGATATCAAATAGGTGGGATGCACTCTCTTCCACAGAGTATGAAAATTAACTAATGTTGACAGGAGCCACAGTGTCTAAGTGGTTAGCATAGCATGCCAAACTCATAACCAAAGTATCTGGTTTTGAATTACACCACTGGTCAACATAGGTCAGCTGCTACCATGTTATTTTCTGGGCAAGGCACTTTACTCCAAATGCCACAGTATTAAATAACCTATCTGTGCTGCTGTGCCCCAATAAACAACAAACCCAACCAGCTCTTTCAGCTGAGGTACCATATACACTTGCTTATAATTTCAGTCAACCTACAAATAAAAAAAGATCCTGATCTGCCGTAACATACTGCACCTGCAAATCAGAGTCCATGTTGTTTGTTTTACTGATTGCTCCTAACAAACACTGCATAAATGCACTGGCAGATCTCGGTCTTTGCAGTTTGCAGTTGGGCTTGTCTTATAAGCAAGTACATATGGTATTCGTACCTGACTGAAGAACAGATAAACCATGTTGGATTCATGAATTGTCACATTTGGGGACTTGTTTAACTATCTTGAACTGGTGGAATGGTGGCTAATACCCTTTGACAGCTTTTGGAGGTAAATCTAGGTGACGTTAGCAGATGAATATCAAAGGGGGGAGAGAGAAGTATGTGGACGTTACTTGATAATGCCAATTACTAACCAGTCTAGCCATATCAAACAAGTCTCAACTAACATAACAGTCATCTATAAGACAATAACAGGTCTCCGTATTCTATGCCTAGTGTACAGCAACCCCTTTCAATATTTCTGCACAGGTCTACATTGTCTAGACCTACTGTGCAGCAATCCCTACTAATAAGCAGCACATGTTTGCATAGCCTGGACATACTGGGCAATCCTATTGATATGTAGCACATATCTGCATAGTTTGGATCTATTAGGCAACAATATTAATGTGCAGCATATATCTGCATAGTTTGGACCTACAGAGCAACCCTATTAATGTGTAGCACATATCTGCATAGTTTGGACCTATTAGGCAACTCCTATTAAAATGTAGCACAGGTCTGCATAGCATAAACCTTTTGAGCAGCAACCACTTTGAATATGTTGCAGGTATCTATTTGTAGAGTAGTAACTAACCATCTATCTCAGTAAACCATATCTCAGGGAAAATGCAAAAATGTTTAAATAAAAAAAAGAGAAATTTCTAGAAACCTCAAGACAATAGAATATTTCAGTCTGAGAAGACACTGAGAAGAAGAAGAAACAATAAACAATTAAAATGTGATAAGATTATGGACACCAAATCCACTTTTTAAGAAGAAAAGAAGATTTGGACAAATATAAATTATGGTACATAAAGAGATCTGTATTTTTCCATTGAATGGATATTTAGGAGAAGAATTCATTATTTATGTGTAACAGAGTACATGATGACATGCAAAAAATATGTATTAGGAAACAATGAGAAAACTAAATCTGTAATGCACAACAACAACCATTTATATTTTATGCAACTCAATTTACAAAATTCCCCTTGTCAAGGAAGAGGCCTGAATTCTTGAGCATAAGTAAATAAATCAGAAAGAATTTCTAATAATTCCATGTGACATACCCTGGATTAGGCAGCTTGAAAAGACACATTTGCAAAGCAAATAGCGAAAGTCGAAACTGACATGCATTTCTTACATATTAGCTGTTGTAAGCTGTGTACTCTATATCAACTCACTGAGGCACTTGTAATTAGGCATGTATGGTAACTAAGTGTCTGCTGAGTTCTTCCATGGGAGTCTCAGAATGCTGGTCCAACAAGTGGGCAAAGAATATTATTGCCCTTCACTGGTTAAGTAGTACTGTATGTACTCACTTATAAGTCAAGTCAAACTGCATATAACAATAATCCTGATCTGCCACTGCAAATGTGCAGACAGATTTGGGTCTACATTGTTTGTTCTATTGACTACTCCTAACAAACTGCACAGACCAAGATCTTCCAATGCATTATTTAACAGCAGATCTGGGTCTGTGCAGGTTTTTGTAGTTGGACTTGTCTTGTAAGTGAGTAAATAAGGCACATTTTGTGATGCCACACATGAATTAATATCTTCCATTAATTCTCTGTCTAACACTAAGCAAGGGGTATTTTCGTCAAAACTTCATAAATGAAAATTTCTCTTTGAAGTGGAATAGGGTTTCTCATCATCTAATCTCAAGAGATTTTAGCATTTAAATGCAAAACTAAGGCTGATCTAGATTCAACACAAGATCCTTATAAAAATGGATCTGCCTTATCTCTACTTCATGTTTATCAGTAACTGGTTATGAACAGTTTGTAGATATTAGTAAAAATTATGAAGAGGAATTCAATACAGATGCTTGATGCAAATAAGATGCATAAAATAAACATTGGTGTCAGAGACTAGCATACAGTGTACTCTGGTATCTATTTTTATTAATATTTTTGTTAATTCTAGTAACCAAATATAACAGAGATACTTATAAAAAGGAATTCAATACAGATGTTTTGTTGCAAATAAGGTGCATAAAGTAAACACTGGTTCCAGAGTGAACATAAAGTGTAAACTATTTTTTCTTAATTCTGGTAACCAAAGATATTTGTTTTTCTTTTACCTCAAGATAAATTTTTTTCAAGTAATATAATGGTATATAACAGATTTACATTTTCACAATAAATCAAAGCAAGAATATTTTTTCAAGCTTTTGAGGGCTGAAATAAAAAGCCATCCCCTTCAGCAGCAAAAATTTTAATGATCTTTCTTTTACCGTCTTTCATTACCTTTGTTACTTGGTACCTGTGACAAGGAAAGAACTTCCATCCATGAACGTTTGGTCTTTACAGGTGCCATGGCAAGACCCTGCCTCCATGGAAATTTGAATTTTAGTGTAATTGCCATGGCAATACCCTCCATCTATGACATTTTGTTTCTTGGTAAAGGTACCATGGCAAGACCCAGCCACCATGACATTTGTTTCTTAGTACAGGTACCATAATAAGACCCTACCTCCATGACATTTTGTTTCTTGGTACAGGTACCATGGCAAGACCCTACCTCCATGATATTTTCTTTCTTGGTACAGGTACCATAGCAAGACCGTACCTCCATGACATTTTGTTTCATGGTACATGTACCATAGCAAGACCCTACCGCCATGACATTTTGTTTCTTGGTATAGGTACCATCGCAAGACCCTCCATCTATGACATTTTGTTTCTTGGCACAGGAAACCATGGCAAACCTGTCCCTCTATGATATTTTATTTCTTGCTGTAGGCACCATGGCAAGACCTTGTAAAGCTGCCCAGTACTCCTTTACTCTGAATTTACTATATTACATGGGGTATGAATTTTGTACATTTTGAGATTGCAACAAACTATAATTTAAAAACCAAATGAATGGTTTCATGTTTTTTAGGATGTACAGATTCATTTGAGACAAATTTGCTAAAAGTCACAGGAAAAAGTTCACAGATGGCACAAAAGTCACACGCCAAATTTGTAAGTGCTACCTTTATTTCTTTCATAAATACCTCCTATTAGAAAATTCTTTTTTTTTCAAATTGATGGATGAATTTCCCCTCTAAATTTTCATTTCTAGAATAAACCTTGAAACAATAGGACTATTTCAATGATCCATGAATTCAAGTACCAACAATTTGTTTTTCTTTCTCCACAAAACCAAGAAAAAGTGTATGGCATGTTTATTTTTCAAATTAGTAGCAGCTATTCAGCATTTCCACATATTTTTAATTACACACCTACATAACAGTGACATTTTGATCTACTTACTATACAGGCTACCTTGCAGTGAGTTACTGACATTCTTAAAAGAGAAATGCTATTGACAGGAAATGATTATTACAAAGTGTAAATTAAAAAGATTCTCAATATATCAAGAAGGGTTGCTGAGAAAAAACATATATCACCATACATTACAACCTCAGATTTCTGCATGTGTGCCTAATTTTGCTATGGAAAATGAGAAAGCCTGTGTGCACTCATTTATGATATGTGCTCATTTATGATGTATGTATTTAATATTATCCAGACATTTATCATCCTCAATATCACTTGCATAGAAGATTTATCCAGTTATAAGGGAACCATAGTCACTCAGTGTTTAACATGTTGGACTTGCAATCAGGTTGCAGATTCAATGAGATTGGATGCTATAAATGCATGTCTGGGCAAGGTACTTAACTCCAATTGCCTCAGCAGTTCTGACACTTTTCTGTACTGATGTGCCATTTCTGGGCAAAGTACTTAAGGACACACGGTACTAATTGTATGGAAAAACAGGAACCAGCCTGGAAATGGGTAAACATAAAATAGAGTATATATGGGTTTGGCTGGCCAGGATTGGTTAATAATGTAAGTTATGTTTTAGGAAAAAATAATCTTTTGACAGCTTATCCAATTAGTAATTGAAAAAAATAGAGACACTGTTTTCTTGATGGAATTTCAGTTCATTAACAGCCTTGAGCTTGGAACACTCATTACTGAAATTAGCACCTGACTCTTTGGTGCGGAATTGAAAGCACATATTTCAAACACATATAAGTCCAGAAAATGCCATGACTCATATCCTTTTCTCTACACAGAAACTGACATCAAGGTTTCATCTATACTGATAAATATAGGTTTGATCATGAGCACTCAGAAATTTAAAGTTATTGAATTTTTAATATCATGGTGTTTGCATAGGTTTACTATGGGAACTGAATTAGTACTGTAAGCCCTTAACCCCTATTGCCTCAGCAATTCTGATACTTTTATATACTGATATGCCATTTCTGGGCAAAGTGCTTAAATCCGATTGCATCTGTAGTTCAGAGTTTCTGTGCTGATGGGCCAATCACCAATTAATCAATCAGTCAATCAATCAGTACTATTTTATACTTACTTATAAGTTAAGTCCAACTGCAAAAACTGCACAGACTCATATCTTAATATAATGGGTTTTGTTTTCTCAAGAAACACTGTACTTGAAATCATTTAGTTTTTACTCATATTTTTATGGTAAATCACAATATTTTGCTTGGCATCATTGTAGCCAATTTCCAATAGGTAAAACAGAATACCTTTTGGACATACCTTTACCTTACCTAATCAAAAGGTATATGCTGCTGCACTCTGTTAAGAAAGATGAAGCATAATGAGGTTGTAGGAGTGCAAAATTTTGTAGAGATTTCGTAGTAAATTTTGTTGTGGTCCACATGACATGTACCCATTAAGGCTGATGTATTGGCTAGGATCGCCACAGCTTGGCAACTTGCAATAATTAATCTGTTGGGAGCACTAATTGGGTTTTAATTAGGACCTGCTTGTTAATAGTTAGAATAGACAGGAGGGTACAATGTTAATGTGAGGTCATAGTGGTAAAGTGTCCAAAGTGACATGTACCAGGAGAGAGTTTTCAGAAGTTTTGGTCCCATTTGAAACAGGTGTCATAAAGTGATATTTTCCAGAATAGTTAATAATAAAGGCAGACTAGAAAGAATTTTCTGACTTTTATGGAACTAATAAGATTTTAGGCTGGTAAAGCAGTAATCCTGACTGGCTAAGCAAAACAAGGGGTGGGGATCCCAGATGGAATTCAAGGGTTTTAGAATAGCTCCCCTCGTAGAATTAAACAGTAAGTTTCTGCACTAAGGCAAGAAGTTCTTGACTCCATGGAGCATAAAATGTTCTCGCATTATAAATTGTCAAAGGGACAGGGATCTGGAAAAGGTCAGTATCCAGAGAAGGACAGAGGGAATTCTCAGATGTCAAGTGACCTAGGACTCAGAAATGCACATAGATATTGTCTTAACTGCATGCAATGTATATTCATTGATGTAAGTTTGTAATTATTGTTGAATTTATTCATTTTAAATTCATACTTCAATTTTCTTTGAGTTCAAAAATAAATATTTCATTATGTGAATGAGTTCAGGTTTAGTGGCTTGGCATGTGTAGTAAAATTTAATGCATTTCTTCTGATGCAAATTGTGTGAATAACTAAATCATTTGTCTTAAATGATTTGTATAATTTATGCTGAGGACTGATATTTTATGTCTGAAAATCTCTGTCAAAGAATTGTTAATCAGTAAAGTAACTTAGTAGGACGAGGAGTGAAGTCCATTAATTCATGTGCAATTAAGTTGTGAATTCTCTTCAACTGAAAATGGAGTTAACTTGTGGCTAGTTCAAATGGTAATTTATAGCCCAGTGGGACAATGATACTGTCAATGGTATTCAGTTAAGAATGCAGAAGCCGCTAACAGGACATACATTTATGATAACTGGTTGATGTGTATTAACTGCTTGTCTGTTGAATTTGATAGATGATTTCTGACACAAAGAGAGAGTGGGAATCTTCGTTGATCCCAGGAGAAGACAAATCTAGCATGCATTTAGGTTGGATGCTATACTGAATTTTTCAAGGGAAAAAAATTGCTCTCTACATACCTGATTGCACAGTGGGAAAGAGAGCGTAGTCCGCAACTAAAATTTGCTGACCCAAAGAGGCTAGTATTAAAAAGAGATGGAATGAGGGAAAGATACAGAAATGCCAACTGATCACCAACAATGATTTGGGAAGATCAGAGGCTGTCATGTGAAGCTGTCATGCCAGCATTAAATTCAATCTGTCACTCAATCATATGATGAAATTTGTTCTATCTGTAACAGAACAGCTAAATGAAATTCACATCATTTTGTAAGTCTATTTCTAGGAGGAAGAGAATTATTCATGTCATTTTTTTGTTTGTTTATGTAATCGATAAAACTGTTGTATTTTACGGGGGGGGGGTCTCATTTTCTTATATTCTATGTCTGCTCAGTTCTCTGTTATTCCATCCCTTAATTTCATATTTTATGTTGTTAATTACTTGATCTGGGCAATAACAGTGGTCAATCATCACCTAGATAATGATAACCAAAACCCTTACGGAGTGGTGAAGATCTCTCACACTCAATCTAACCCACCACCGCACCCGCTGATGAGGTAGTTTTATTCCAATACAAGGGAAAACTAAACATAACATTCATTCTTGCTTACAAAGAAGGATGTTAATATAGAATTTTATGCAAAATATTCAAGGATTGTTTATACATTTTTCTAACTCCAGGTTAGTGCCCATCTGGTTAGACACTGGTGTTTATATATTATAATCATGTAATTTTATCAATAATTAATTTGTAAAAAAAAATTGTTTTCTTGCTAAAATTCAGCAGTTGATTGTATTAAATATGAATGATGACTCTCAAGGCAGACAAGAAAGCAATTATTTAGGCATGTGAGATATTACAAGAGGATGACCCACAAGATTGACAGGAAAGTAATTATGAAGGCATATGAGATATTTACAAGAGGATGACCCACAAGGTAGACAGGAAAGTAATTATGAAGGCATATGAGATATTTACAAGAGGATGACCCACAAGGTAGACAGGAAAGTAATTATGGTGGCCTTTGGGATATTACAAGGTAGACAGGAAAGTAATTATGTAGGTCTATGGGATATTACAAGTGAATAATCCACAAAGCAGCTGGTTAAATACCTATGAAATATTTACAAGTGGATGGCCACCAGGCAGGTGAGAAAGTTATTATGTAAACCTATGAGGTACTGTAGGTGGATGACCCACAATGTAGACAGGAAAGTAATAATGTAAACCAATGAGATATTAAAAGAGAATGACCCACAATACAACAGGAAAGTAATTATGTACGCTTATGAGATATTACAATAGTATGCCCCACAAAGCAGACAGGAAATTAATTATGTAGGCTGATAAATCATATGAAAACAACATTGTTGGAATTGTTTTATTTACCTATTGTAAATGACCATTTGATGTCAAGTTTCCCATTTCTGAAAGAACTCAAGAAATTTGGCTGAACCTTGTGCTTTCAGTGCTAAACAAGTTCACAACCAAATGAAAGTTAATTTTAAAAGTTATGATGGACATTTAGTTACTTCATAATGTTGAGAACTGGTCCTAGATCCATCCTACAAACTCTAAGAAATAAGTTCTTGTCACATTTTATATCTTTCTTTTAGTTTGACATGGATTCCCTTTCCATTATGACCCAAGCAAAGATAAAATTGTAAGTCACAAGGGGGGCTAAGCCTGATAATGATAAGCTTCATGTCAAACTTGATTTTAATCCATGAAATGTTTCCAAAGGCTATTGAGCAGAAGTGGAAGGGCATAGTGCCAAGTCAAACAGGGGCCATAACTCTGCAAAATGTTGCTGAAAAATGGTGAAATTAAAAAAAGACATATGTCTTCTTATATTAAAATACCATACCATATCTGAATTCAGTCTATGAAATTCTTCACAGTTTACTGAGCAGATATTGAAATACAAAGGCTTTTTTAATGTCTAAGATAACATGTCAAAAATGGTGCAATCTAATTTGACCAAGGCATTCTTAATACAAAGCTTCATACTAAATTTGATCATTGGGTGGATACAAATGGAAGTGTGGTAGGGGGATGAAATTGGATGGAATTTACAGACATCATGGGTAACACTATGTGCCTCCTCCAATAGATGTGGGGAGGGATTAATATAAAGGGCAGCACATACCATATATACTCACTTATGATTCCAATTGCAAACTTGTCAGACCCAGATCTGCCATCACATAATGTGCTTGCAGATCTGGGTCTGTGCAGTTTGTTAGGAATAATCAGTAGAACAAAATAGACCCTGATCTGCAGGTACATTATGCTATGGCAGATCAGGATCTTTGTTGCTTGCAGTTTGACTGAACTTACAAGCATATAGATATGGTACATTGCAGTATCAAAATTTAGTCTGTGGCCCACTGAATCCCACTTCTGACACCAAACTTTCTCTTTCTCAGCAACAAATGTTTCATAGCCAGTTCTGTTGTAAAAGAGGGATTATGAATCTCTACTTACTACCAACACTAATTACTTAATATCTAAACAAACATACTTTAAACAAGTGACTCACTGAAAGACATACAACTTCTGTCAGCCTCTTTCCAGGGGTTCACTGAGAACTGATTTACTATGGTTATTGGACTAGCTCAATGTTTTAAGTGGTAATTCTTCTAGTTCATTAAGTTTTGGTGTGTTACACTAAAATAATGTGATAAAATCCTTTTTGAAAGAGTGTAAAAATTAATTTATCATGGTAGCTTAACATGTGCACTACCTGAACTTGTTGGCAGACTTATAAAAAGGTCTTAAACAATACTTTTTATTTAAGAGCTATCAGCTTCCTCAGATTCTTGAATCCTTATTTTCAGAAACTAAAATGTTTTAAGACATTTCAGATAAATATAGATCAGTGTGATGGACGAGAATTACCTTAATGAATGAAATATGAATGTTGTTTTTACTGGTATGTGCATGCACCCTCTCTGCATGCAATTCCATGCTCAACACATTCACTGATTCATCTTTAACTGAATTCACATAAAAATGCTTGCATGTGATGGCAAAGGATTTTGAACTTTGTTAACTAATTAGGCCACAGTGCTAATACAGCATGAAACATACTCATCATCAGTGATCCCCTGAGCGAGAAACAGTTTTTCCTTGCAATCTAGTTAATAGGTCCTGGCTAGTAGAAGGAAATATAGGAACCAATTCTGAGATGCTAATGAATACTTTAAATAGGTCCCAACTGCTGGAATAAAAAATTGGATCCTGCACTTGGTTATTAATTGCTAACAATTTGTTGAGACAAATAGGGGCTGGGGCTGGATTGGAGAGCAGTGTACCTTAAATATGCAAGGGCACAAGTACAGGGTAATTCACAGCTCAGAGATTTATTATCATAGTCTAACCTTAAGTGTTTTCACTAATAAGGATTTGTGAATAGATATGTAATCTTGCACACCACAGGAAATAATTTAGATAAAGCAATTTATTTTATTCATTAAATTCCCTTCTTTACTAACATATCTTCTTGCTTAAACAATGTAAAAATATATCATGAAACTTTGTTCAATAAATCTCTTGGTTGTCTCTAAGAGCTCAACAGACATGAAACTGAGAGCCCATTTCTTTATGCAAAGAGAAATTCTTTCTTTTTAAGAGTAATTTTAGAACACAATATATGCAATACTAGGTTTGTGTTATGTGAATAGCAGGAATAGTTGTTGCATGGATTTTAACAGTACTTCCAACACATTATTTCCTACAGCATGCCAAGGAAATGGAAGCTACTTTTTGTAAATATCTTTCCCAAAAATAATGAGGCAAAATGACCTGGGCTAGCCTAAGGGATGTGTGGAACCTGATCATGACTCTTGGATTATGAGTCTGGATTATGACCCTTGGATTAAAAGTCTGGATCATGACCCTTGGATTATGAGTCTGGATCATAACCCTTGGGTTATGAGTCTGATCATGACCCTTGGATTTTGAATCTGGATCATGACCCTTGGATTATAAGTCTAGATCATGACCCATAGATTATGAGCATGGACCATGACCCTTGGATTATGAGTCTGGATCGTGACCATTGGATTATGAGTCTGGATCATGACCATTGAATCATGAGTATGGATCATGACCCTTGGAATATATGTCTGATCATGACCCTTGGATTATAAGTCTGGATCATGAGCCTTGGATTATGAGTTTGGACACCACTAACTAAGCTACTGCATCTTCCATGTAATTTATGGAATATTTATGGCTGACAGACTTGAAATTTCCTAAAAAATTGGAACTTAAGACTAAAGCAAGAACCTATTTGTGAGTGTGGGATCAATATATGTGATCCCTAGAAAATCATTCAAAACTCAATTACACTGCATTTACCATTGCTATGATCCCTTGAAAATAATTGAGTACTTCATTTTACCACATTTACAAAAGATACCATACCTAGAAAATCAGTGAAAACTCCATTATACTGCATTTACCATTGATATGATCCTCAGAAAATCATTAAAAACTCCATTACCAGTATACTGCATATACCATTTATAAGAATTCTAGAAAACCATCAAAAACTCCATTATGTTTCACTAACCTTTGATATGATCCCTCAAAAATCATTGAAAACTCCATTATACTGCATCTACCATTCATCACAAGAAAGTCATTGAAAACTCTTATGCTGCATTTATCATAGATAAAATCCATAGAAAATCATTGAAAACTTCATCATGCTACATTTACCATTGATTTTATCCCTAGAATGTTATTCAAAACTCCATTTATGTTGCATTTACCTTTGATATGATCCCTCAAAAATCACTGAAAACTCCATTTTGCTGCATTTATTTAGATATAATCCCTAGAAAATCATTGAAACCTCCATTATACTACATTTACCATGGATATTATCCCTAGAAAATTGTTAATAATTCCATTATACTGCATTTACCATTATTAAAGTCCATAGATAATGGTCAAAACTTCCAGTCAGCTGCATTTACCTTTGATATAATCTCTAGAAAATCATTGAAAAACCTATTATAATGCATTTGCCATTGACATGATCCCTAGGAAAATTATCAGAAACTACATTATCATGCATTTACCATTGAAATGATCCCTAGGAAAATTATCAAAAACTACATTATAATGCATTTACCATTTATATGATCCTCAGAAAATCATTGAAAACTCCATCACACTACATTAAAAAAAAACTCTCTATCTGATATCATCCCTAGGAAATAATTAAAACCTGCACTGCATTTAAAAGCCTCCATGTTCAAACCAAACTTGGGAAGGAATTGCATCAAGCTATCTTTACTGTGAAATTGCCTAGTTCAACCTAAATAGTAATTAATCTGAATGACCTTTTACACAGGTGGCTAGCATAGGCAAGGGACTGGCACACCATTTTATGTGGAAGACTGCATATAGATAATGACCTTAAAATGTATTCTGGACCAATTGTAGCATGTTTCTGAAACAGGTTTAACTTTAAGACCAGTCATCTGGGGCAGAATGTATTCAGACAGCAAGGCAAATAAATCACGTAGTGCAACCCAGACTGTTATCCTAGGGAGCTTTTGACACATTTAATGAAGCCCATTTTTTGGGCTGCAATGTGTCTAACCCCTTGCATGCCAAAATGAATTTGGTCAATTATTCTTGGTGTTGCTACCTGAACAAGTGCAGTAACTGCTGATTTAGAAATTTCCATCATTGTCTGGTAACAAAAACACTTTTAATTGCTGGTTTATGGACTCTTATTTTGGAACTCTATACTTTCTTTTGTTTTGTAACACTTGCAAAAACAATAGGTACACAGTAACTTGTAGTACCGTTTTCAGTACCTATGGCATCATCTGGTGTTGAAAGAAATGGGGGCCTTGTCTTTTTGCTGCCATCAGTTATCTTCCATGCCATTATTTATCTTTCCAATCAGATGCTTAAAAAGTGTGATAATGGCATCTTGGAGGACTTCTACCACCCCTGCTGTAACATAGGTCTTGGTTAATATTAAACTTGTATTTTTTAAATTTTTAAAATGCCACAATAATTGAAACTGTCATTCTAACAATATTTTATTTTATTGCAAAAAGTAAGCCATAATTCATTATTTTTCAGTGTGTGTATATATGTAGTTGTTTTCTGCCTTACTAAAGCAAGACATAGATGTCCAGCAGACACAGATATAGAATAACTTTTCCAAAAATAATTGTATTGACTTAAAAATAGATTTCATATTAAAGCAAGTTAATTCCAACAAATCTGAAGAAAAAACACATTGATCAAACTTGAGCCACTGGTGCTTTTGAAGGTGAGAATAGCAACACTGGATTAAATTTACCAAGAGATTCATCAATCAAGGATCACTTTGGTTACAAGTCAGAATGTTCAACACTTTTTCAGTATTAGTCTAGTCCATGATAAATTTGGGGATACTCTATCTTTACCTAAATGGCATAAACCAAATGTTTGTGACTGGGGTGGGGGTGGGGGCTTAGAAGTGCAACAATCCCAGCAGTCTAAAAATGCCACAGAAGTCATATTTGACCATCAACACAGTTTTACCCTCTCTGTCACACTTTGTAAAAAATGGCAGGTAATAATTCTGGGATAACTGTATAATATTTCCAGATTTGCAGACCAGTCATTAAGTTTTAATTGTAATACATTAGCAGCACTTACAAAATGTAATATTTACAATGGAATAACTGATAGACCTTGGCAAATCCCAAATCACTTGTTTGAAAAATTTAATGAAAAATTGCATACAAAAAATTTCAAAGTGTGTGGCACCAAATCATACGACTGTATCATTAAATTTTACTGCTGGAAGTTTTGATGTTTAACCAATCCCAAAGTGCACTGAAGTTCAACCTGATGTTCAACCAATCCCAAAGTGAATACAAGTCCAATCTTGTGTTCAACCAATCACAAAGGGCATTCAAGTCCAGTCTGATGTTCAACCAATCACAAAGTGCATTAAAATCCAATCTGATTAAATCAAAATTGACTTCTAATAAGCAGATCTGGGATGCATAAATAGAAGTCCATGATCTGTGACCTTTGGAATTTATGCATGGTCTGCTTACTGTCGTTAGTGACCTATCAAATGAAGCATTGTATTTTGTGCTGGGGACTGTTATTATTGGAAATCACTTAGTAACTACTGCCCAAGCAACCTCACAACTGAGGAAGGAGGGGGGGGGGCAGGCAGGGGACCAACATTCCCTAAAAACTTTTTTATGGGGAGGCAGTCCCAAACTTAAGTTTTTCAGTCAGAGACACAGAATGTTTTGCTACTGGTATGCCACTGTTAGAAATTCTGTGTTCCAAATGATGTTTTTCACTTCATACATGTGAAAGCTGTAACACAATTGGTGAATCAAAAGGTCAACAGAACATGACTTCATACAGGTGTCCATCAGATATCCATTATGTCAAGTTTAATCAATCCGACTGTGTTAAAATCTAGCTTAAAGTGTTGTTGGCTTATCAACATACAGTTTAAGTATAACATACAAAACCAACTGCCAAAACCTCACAATCCATCTCTCCATCTGCCTGAAAATTAATAACCTTAACTACATGATGAACCGAATCCATTACAAAGCCAAAAACATCCCATTGCTGTAATCTACAGTCAGCCACTACTGCTGATGAAGGATGACATTTGTGAAAAACACCTATATGCACTTATCTCCAAAAACAAATGACTAAAAGCTGCCATCCTGGCATTGTTATTATTCACACTGTCTGCACCAGCTTTTTGGATGTACCAGTTTGCTCCTGCTTGCATGGGTATAATTACATTCTATTTTTCTTAATCAAAGAAAATGGCCTTGGTATAATTTGGTCATTGAGATGGTCCAAACTGGAAATTGTATTGGACACATCAACACTTGCAAGGTAAAGTTATATCAATGCAATTAAAGTAAACTGTCTTGCCCAGAAACACACCAAAGCTGACAAGAAACAATCTGATCAGGGCAGGATTTGAAGCCACACCATTCTGGTCCCAAGTCTGGCACTGTAACCACTGTGCCATAGCTTACTGGAAGTCGGATGACACGGAGGAAACTATGAACATGGAAACCAGATACAAGGCAAAAGTTAACCATTTGAATTAATGGCCACTTAACCTAAAAATGTACTAAACAGGACTGATTTCTTTTGCTTAACACTACATTAATGAGTGAATAGTGCAAAGGCAATGGGAGTAAAAAATTGCCAAAAGCAGAGATGCACCATGGCAGCAGTGTAGGATTCAAAGCCACAACCCACTGACCGAGTTTAGCACATTGATCACTAAAGCTCCAAAAGGGACTTGAATCATAGACTGTAAACATGTTAAAAGAGTGTGTTACCACAGCATTGTTTTGCTTGCTTATATTCAAATATCAGCAGGCCTGTAGACTTCTGTTGACTGCAAGGGCAATGGTGACCATGAAGGGTTTTTCCCCTATTTACCATCTGTATTCGCTTATAAGTCGAGTCCAACTGCAAACTGCACAGACCCAGATCTGGTGTCACATGATGCGCAAGCAGATATGGGTTTGTGCAGTTTGTTAGGAGTGATCAGTAGAATAAATAATCTTGATCTTCAGATGCATTATGCTATGTTGTTTGCCTTGACTTATAAACAAGTACATATGGTGCTATTTGTGTACATACTCATGGTGAAATAACTGCATTTGGCAAGATTTTCATACATTTTTGCTGTAGTACTATTATCAATGACTGCTGAGGACCATATTTACTTGCTTATAGGTCAAGTCAAACTGCAAACAACAAAGATCCTAATCTGAATTGCATAATGTGCCTGCAGGAAATGGTCTATGTTGTTTGTTCTACTGATTACTCCTATTAAACTGCACAGACCAAGATCTGCCCATGCATTATGCGCCAGCAGATCTGACTGTGCAATTTGCAGTTGGGTTCAATTTATAAGTGAATACATACGGTATCTGTTGACACAGTCTTGCAGAATAATTCACCCAACTTTTTTTGTCAGCAGTTGACTAATTGCGAGATTACTCAACCCAGTCATCAGTATTTACGAAAGCATCTAATAATGCTGACTAATAATTCAACACAATGAAGACCTTTTATATGAAATCAAGGTGTAATATAATAACAAGGTAAGATAGGAATAGATAGTGCCATTAAAATAATTTACTTGAACAGATTACAACACAGAAAAGGAGTTCAAAGTTAGTACATATATCATGTACTTTAATTCAGTTTGTGTGATATTAATTCTACAGTCATTTTCGCCTGTAGATTATGTAACTATTCACAGCAGAAATCAGCTTACAGTACTTGCTAAAAGTAATGAGATAAGTGGATACTAAACATGGGTGACTGGAACACCAGAAAGGTCAAGATCAAAGTGGAAACTGATAGATTTCTTATAGGAGAGAGTTTGCATCTTGTACTTACATGTAATAGATTTCATATGAAAGATTGTGTCATGTACTGATATACAACAGATTTCATACTAAAGAGTTTGTTATGTACTGATATCTAACAGATTTTATATGAAAGAGTTGTTGTACTGATATGTAATAGATTTCATATGAAAGAGTTCATCATGTACTGGTATCTAACAGATTTCATATGAAAGAGTTGTGTCTTGCACTGATATCTAACAGATTTCATATGAAAGAGTTGTGTCTTGCACTGATATCTAACAGATTTCATATGAAGGAGTTGTGTCTTGTACTGATATCTAACAGATTTCATATGAAAGAGTTGTGTTTTGTACTGATATCTAACAGATTTCATAAGAAAGAGTTGTGTGTTGTACTGATATCTAACAGTTTTCATATGAAAGAGTTGTGTCTTGCACTTATATGTAAGAGACTTCATATAAAAGAGTTTGTGTTGTGTACTGATATGTAACAGATTTCATATAAAAGAGTTTGTGTTGTGTACTGATATGTAACAGATTTCATATAAAAGAGTTTGCCCAGTACTAATATCTAACAGATTTCATATGAAACAAGTTTTCTTGCACTAATGTGTAACAGATTTCATATGAAACAAGTTTTCTTGCACTAATGTGTAACAGATTTCATATGAAAGACTTTGTCATGTATTGATATCTAACCGATTACATATGAAAGAGTTTGTTATGTACTGATATGTAACAGATTTCGTATGAAAGAGTTGTGTCTTGTACCAATATCTAACAGACTTGATATGAAAGAGTTTGATTTGTGTACTGACTTGTAACAGATTTCATATGAAAGAAAGGGTTTGAGTCTTGGTTTGGCTATACATAACTTTACTTTAGAAACTTTTTTTAACAACAACAGTAGCTGCAACTCAGACTTAAATAACATGAAATGAGATTAAGATGCTTGCTTTGAAGTCCTCTTGATCCAAATTGATTCAATTAAGACATAAATTCCAAAGCTATCTACAAGTGGCATGGTGTCACATTCAGTGAAGAAAACTCCATAGGGTTTGCTTGCTTTAAGTCTCATACGCCTTCAGTCACACTTCATAAACAAACTTCTTGTGTAGACTATAGGAATAAAAAAAAATATCTTTGTGTAAGAATGAAAGAAAGACAAACAGTATATTTCTATGGTGGACTGTAGGTAAGACAGATAATCCCTGTGGAAGACTAGGTAAGACAAACAGTATATCTCTATGACAGACTGTAGGTAAAATAGACCCTGATCTATCTGCTGGTACATTATGCTATAGCAGATCATGGTTTATACTGTTTGCAGCTGGACTTGACTTATAAGCAAGCATATAGAGTCCTTACCTCTCCCATAACTGTCTCATCAGTTTATTTTCTGGGCTGTAATATATTTCCAAACCTAAATCTCTGTCAAAATCTGACCTTTTGACATTTGCAGAACAGCAACAGCTGTCATGTATCTCCCATTTTCAGATAATCAAGGCCAGATCTTACAAGGATATATGACTCAATCTATGTGAAACTGACATATGAAAAGATACATTTCACACCATTTTTCTCTCAGCTGCTTTATGTGTACATTTCTGCTGTCCCACTTAGTAATACAAGATTCTTGTCATTGTCAATTTGCACCACTTGTAGTATGCAGTTTTCAAATCAACCTGAAGCAAAGAACATGTGGAGGCTATCTACACCTGGTGTGGAAACTATTAGAACAGATTTATATGAATTTTATTTCTTGAAAGTCTAGTTAACATCAACTGAACTTTTCTTACAGCTCTTTCTTAAAATTGTTTCAAACAACCAAAACATATGTACCCACTAATAAGTCAAATCCAACTGCATACAACAAAGACTTTCATCTGTTGTTGCATAATGCTCTGGCAGATCGTGGTCTGTGCTGTTTGTTCTATTGATTACTCCTAACAAACTGCATAGACCCAGATCTGTCATTTCATGCAATATCAGATCTGGGTCTGTGTAGTTTATAGTCAGACTCAACTTACAAGCAAATATCTATCATAATCCATGCTTATTGAAAATTTGCTTTCTATAAATTATTTGGTAAAATTCTGTTCAAGTTTGGTAAACAATTTTGTTCATTAAGGATGACAACTTGTGATATGTTGGAAGATGTAATTTCATAAAAATGGATATGTTTACATGGTTGGGGGTCCAAGTAAGTCCAAGTAATCCAAAAGAACAAAACATTAATGCTCGATGTGCATTTTCTAGCACTGTACGATCTCAATATATGTGCCAATACAGAGAAAAGTAAAGGAAAGTGTTTCCTGCCAAAAACTTTCGATATACAAAGAGTATTTAACTATTCATAACATTTGTACTGGCTAAAGATCACAGACTCTTTTTTTCAGGTACAGTGAGACAATTTTATATGGGTGAGTGAATACATTGAGAAAAGTGTGTTTGTGAGCAAATACATTAGTGTATATAGGTGAGAGAATACACAGAGAAAAGTGTATGTTGGTGAGTGAATCCATTGAGAAAAGTATATTTTGTTGAGTGAATACACTGAGAAAAGTGTATTTTGGTGAGTGAATCCATTGAGAAAAGTATATTTTGTTGAGTGAATACACTGAAAAAGGTGTATCTTAGTGAATGAATAGTGAGTACTATAGTGTATTTTGGTGAGTGAATACACTGTGAAGAGCATATTTTGGTGAGTGAATACACTGTTAAAAGTGTATTTTGGTGTTGGCTCCAAACAAATTGTATAGACCCACATCTGCTAATGCATTATGTGATGGCAGTTCTCGGTGCATGCAGTTTGCAAGTGGATACAACTTAAAAGCAAGTGCAGTATATATGGTACATTACAGTATTTACACTGATATATGGTACATTACAGTATTTACACTGTTTATAAATTACTTCTTATGTTCTAAATGATAGTTTCTACAGTTATTGAGATGGTGAGAAAGAATAAATTTGCCACATTTTATAAAAAAATATGTTTGTAAAACATGAATAGATTAAAAAAATCCAGAAAAAATTTAATAATTCTGAAATAATTTTTAGCCATGTTAATCAACTATAGCCATTAACATAGTTAAACAAACATACATGCAAAATTTCAATAGTCTATTTCTCTTGGTTTTTGCAGAATCATGCCAGCAAGGTTTCCATAAAAAATGTCAAAATCCTTAAGTTTGAAAGGTGAAATATTCCTACAAGTGCCAGAAAGTCTACTCAGGTCATCAGTATATGAATACAAATAAGTCTAGTAAATTTCATTTGTCTACCTGAAGTCATTTTCACATAATTGTGACAAGAAGGTTTTTTTCAAAAAAGTTTATACTAAAAAGTTAAATTGAAAATTATTTAAAAGTTAAAGCATGAATTTGGAAATTATAGTCAAATTAATAATTATTACAATAAAAACACAAAAGAAAGAAAAAGAAAGTCAAATAAATTTTAGTTAAAAATCTTTAACATAGGTTTGCACTTGAATAATCAACAGTTGTGAATTATTGCTCTTGTAATTGAACCAAATGACAAACAGAGAGTGCTTTTTTATGACTACAGGCATTCTGAGAAAATTATTAAAGTACTAAATATGGATACCATATGCTGTCCAGAACCGGTTTATGAAAGAAATGCATTAGTCAGTTGTGGCATATTCATTCTAATTTTACTGACATACAATGTTTTGTTTATTTCTTTCTCCCAACTTGTGTTACATAGGACTATGATTGATAACCCTTTCTTTATTTTGGGCACCAACAAACTGCTACAGAATTACCTGTTATTTGAGTTCTATTCACCAGTTACTATTAATAAATTATTGTTGATGAATAATCTTGATTAGCAAGCAAAGTTTCATTTTGAGTTTGGCACCAAACTTGTTGTTATTTTAAAGTTCACTCACTCATACTGCTCTATATGCCCACTACAAGGTTGATGTGTGTGTGTGTGTGTGTGTGTGTGTGTGTGTGTGTGTGTGTGTGTGTGTGTGTGTGTGTGTGTGTGTGTGTGTGTGTGTGTGTGTGTGTGTGTGTGATTTGGATATTTAACGTAGCTTTAACAAATTTTCAGTCATATCGCTACAATGTCTGCAGTGTGGCAGTTTATAGTGATGTCTAGCACTGGGGCATCATGCCGCAGACATGTAGCATGATGTCCCACTCAGTCACATTATCCTGACACCTGGCTGACAAGTCCTAACACTAACCACTTAATGCTGAGTGCCTAGTGCGACAGCTGTTAGTATCATTTTTCTAAGTCTTTGGTACCATTTTTCAAAGTCTTTGGTTAACTCAACCAGGATTCGAACCCGCAACCTCCCACTTCTGAGGTGGACGCTCTAACCACTAGGCCACTGGAGCAGTGCACAAGGTGGATCTCATTCCATCACTCACTCATACTGCTCTCTATGCTCACTACATGGTGGATCTTTTGGATAGTTCCAATACCAAACAATAAGATCTGCTCATTTAGATACTGTTGATGCAGCTCACATGCTATCATAAAAATGGAGGATTCAGTAATATCAGCTACAGATTCAATGGAAAATATTTTCAACAATATTTCTGACACTTTCCTACCTTTATTACAAAATTCTTTCAGATCGTGCATTAAAAAAAGCTTGAAATACTACACACAAGGATATATTCATGAAATTAGGATTTTCGATGCTGACAATCAGGTCAAAGTTGCAGCACCTTGCTTGCGATCTATGAAGAAGAACAAACATCATGACAAACATGAAGATGATATTTTGCTAGAAGAGGACAAAATAACAAAATCTTTCGGTTCTTGCAAAGTGATGCATACTTATTAATTATCAGAATTTCTAATATGGCTTCATTTTTTTAAAATTTAAAATAAAGCTTTCATTATGCATTTGCACCCATTAAATTTATATCATACATAGACAGGGCATATATTTGCATCTGATTTTACCTTTGTTCACTAATTAGTGTGACTCATTTTATCTTACTTCATCATTGTCATAACATTCTGCAGGTGTTATAAAATCAGTAATTTGAAAGAGATCAGTTTTATCTGAAGTCAGCATAACAAAAATTTAAATGCAGGATTCCAATATTCCAATTTAATTTCTTTTTTAAAATATGGTAACAAAAACACAAAAATTAACAACACATATGCACACATTTTCTTTATTGCAGGTAAAATTATGACTCAAATATGATATACAATTCGAACATAAGCATACAATTAGCATAAAACTGTATTCAACATTTTCACAAGCACAACATATAATATCATTATTTAAAAACAGATCTGTGTATTTATATATGAAATATGATTATAAATAATGTAACACCCCAAGCAGATATTTTTCCATGCTGGAGTTTGGTTTGGGAATTTTTTTTAAAACTTTGTTCAATATAATGACAATCTGCATTGCATGTGCCCAAAGGATAATGATGAACCAGTTTTCTGATAAATTGTCTGTGATTTTCTGCATAATCTTTCAAATTCCTCTGCAATGTAATAAGAAAGGATTCAACCATGGTCTTACGTTTGTGACCAAATGTGGCGGATAGCAACGCATAACTACGCAGTGAAATTGATGCTTATTTTTGATTGATAATGTGCTCAGTTTGACAGGTCAGAACTATCCATTCATTCACTCACTCACTCTGCTCTATATGCCCAATACAAGTGGATCTAAATCCGTCAATCATTCATACTGCTGTGGATCTAAATCAGTCAATAACTCATACTGCTGTAGATCTAAATCTGTCAGTCACTCATACTGCTGTGGATCTAAATCTGTCATTCACTCATACAGCTGTGGCTCTAAATCCATCAATCACTCATACTGCTGTGGATCTAAATCCATCAGCACAGACCTAGACTAAAGAAAAAAGCAGAAATAGATCAGTAGGTACACTTTACACTGTAAATCATATAACAGTATTTTCAGAATTATTATCTACTATTCCCAACAATAAGCATATGCAAGAATACATTCGCATCAAGGTTGTTCCAGCTGCAGACCACTTACAAATGAACACACACACACACACACACACACACACATATATATATATATATATATATATATATATATATATATATATATATATATATGATGTAAAAGAATTATCATAGATATATTCTCTCATAAAAGTCAGGTTTATCTACAAACAAAACAACACAGACTCTGACCTACCATCACATTACACACCAGTAGATCAGGGTTGACCTACTGATTGGTCCTAACAAACTACAAAGACCCTGATCTGCCAATGCACTGTGCGATCTGGGTTTAGGCTGTTTGCAGTTGGTTCCAAATGCCAGTATATGGTAATGGGCCATTACACAATTAGACAATTATACAATGGATCTGCCAGTCTGGTGCTCAAAGTGAAATGTAATGTGAAATCTTATGATTATGTACACAATAATTGCAATGTATATATATATATATATATATATATATATATATATATATATATATATATATATATATATATATATATATATATATATATATATTCACACACACAAAAGGAACAGAAAGTAGTGTGAGAGTGCCAAAAAGCAGCTTTCATAAGAGGAAAAAGCTAGGCCAATGAGGTAGCAATGACTTGAACCTCATGAGCTTTCATAAGAGGAAAAGCTAGGCCAATGAGGTAGCAATGACTTGAACCTCATGAGCTTTCACAAGAGGAAAAAGCTAAGCCAATGAGGTAGCAATGACTTGAACCTCATGAGCTTTCATAAGAGGAAAAGCTAGGCCAATGAGGTAACAATGACTTGAACCTCATGAGCTTTCATAAAGGAAAAAGCTAGTCCAATGAGGTAGCAATGACTTGAACCTCATGAGCTTTCATAAGAGGAAAAAGCTAGGCCAATGAGGTAGCAATGACTTGAACCTCATGAGCTTTCATAAGAGGAAAAAGCTAAGCCAATGAGGTAGCAATGACTTGAACCTCATGAGCTTTCATAAGAGGAAAAGCTAGGCCAATGAGGTAACAATGACTTGAAACTCATGAGCTTTCATAGAGGAAAAAGCTAGGCCAATGAGGTAGCATTGACTTGAACCTCATGAGCTTTCATAAGAGGAAAAAGCTAGGCCAATGAGGTAGCAATGACTTGAACCTCATGAGCTTTAATTTTCCTAACAGGAAGATCCCTCTTTGTAAGAGACTGATAAAGTCTCTTGAGAGTTAATGCAATCCACCTAGTAAAGGTGAAAGGTGAAATACCAGTTGAACCTTTCAAGGGAAAAAATGATGATTCCTTCTCTCTTTAGAGGCTGGCAAATAAAAACAAAAAGCTCTAACTGTACATAAAAGTTTATCTTGATCATCCCCAGCACAGATATGGTTGACACAGGATCTCAGCTGGGAGTGGAGCAACCTTCTACGGTCCACCGGCCAAAGAGGAGCTGTGAAATGGGTTGTTGTTTCGATGAATATGTCTGTACAACTTTAAAGAATCTAGCCAATGGACCCTGAGGGTGGTCAGGATGATTTCACTTCTTGGCCAGTTTTGGATAGCCAGGAGCAGATGCAAGGGACTAATGTTATTGGTCTCTCAAATCCTGATTAGACATGGATATGATGAGTCCCTGAAGACAGACTCTGCCTCCAGGGTGGGGGAGGGGAAGCCCTCAGAAGGTTCTTACTTGCTCTAGTAAGACTATACATGTGTCCAGAGCAACATTCCTGCAGAGATGGAGAAGCTCTGCTGAAAAGGTCATGGACAACAATGCATGCATGGAAGTTTTTGCAACTGCTTCCAACAAGTGAAGAGCCATTCACATCAGAGATTCATCTTTCAGCAGACTGAACGAGGCTGCTGAAAAGAGATCAGCATGTGAGGCTACCCTTACTAGTGACCAGGTCTTTTGCTCTAAGGATTCAAGAGTTTTCAATGGAAGGCTATGTATGTACCAGTAGAAATGCCCATTTGAGCTACTTCAGCATCCAAAGTGGGCAGTTTGGTGGGCCAAGAATGGGGTATGGACCTTATAGCTAGAAGCAAGCAGCTACCAAGGGTCGCAACATGTGTGTGAGGGGAGACAGACCATCCCCTACATTGTCTAGCAAAGCCTTGGCCCTTGCTAAACCTTTGAGAGAGAGCTCCTTAATTGCAACTGAGTGAGGAAGCAATAAAAGATCTGACTGAGAGTTTGCCCCAGAAAATTTGTCCAAACTGGAAAAAACTTCCAAGTCACCAGAACCTGATGGTTTGGAACACAGATCAATGGGCAAGAGACAGTAAACACTGTTGACCACTATACTGAAAGGCCAGCTTTCTTCCTGCTCTGCCACCTTAACCAACAGTTGAGAGGGGGTAGGGGACCTGAAGGGAGGAGGTACCACATCAGCCTGTTCTGTGTCAAATGTGAGTACTGATGAGGACAGAAAGGACATCTTCATCCCGCTCTCGCTCCTTGGAGGCAGGACTACATGACCCAATGTCTCTCTGTTGTGGTGGAGACTTGGGGGGACATAAACCGTCAACTTCTCCTGCAGAGTTAACAGATTGTCCTTAGGGGTGGGCTCAACAGATGGAAAAGGGCAACTTTTCACTCACCTAGAACATTTGGGGAGAAAGAAGGTCCATTCGCCTCCTTTTCTGACCAAAATTCAGAAGACCATGGCTGCTTGGAGAGAAAGGGCCAATTCCTTCCTTGCAGTGCAAAGTACACATCACTTTGTGATTTAGAGAGATAATAGGGAAGGGGGGATGCTGATCTGACCCCCTTCCCTAATTGGCATCTGTTGGCTGATTCCCAGCCCTCCACAGGATGAAATGACAGTCTGGAGAGAAGGGGATTCTGACCAATCCCTGTCCCTGTACTGTAGGGCTTCTAATGGCTGGTAAAAGGGGGTGGTGGGATGTAATGATAGTGCATCATATTTCAATGCAAAATATATTTCAACAATAAACAGCTTAATAATGAGCCCCTCTGATGTTCATTAGTAAATCAAGACTTTTTCCCTTCTACTGTTCTTGTTGTTGAATTGGAGTACCTTCTACTGTTAGTGATCTTTATTCTAATATAGTACAAGAGGCAATAAATAAACAAATAAATAAATAAATAAATAAATAAAAGTATTATAAAGGCCAATATGTGCAAAAATAGTACTTAGATATGAAAGTAACTGAAGCAATGACAATTGCCAGATATATCATCATACATACATTTATACATACCACAATAAAGCCATATTCCACCCCACCACCCAAAATAAAGAAAAGAAAATTCAACTTTTCCCATTGCATTCCAATGGATTGTTAATAACATGTTAATTTTAAACATCTTCTACAGAAACTAATTAATAAGAATGCATAATGTCACTGAACTGAAAGTAATGTCATGTCAGGAGAACACACCTTCAAATGCTTAAGGCATTTCTGTTTTGACTGAGTTGTACAAAACCGAACCAATATGCATAAAACAAGGCCTGATTAGGACTGAAAAGGGTCTTTGTAATGGGACTGAATTAAGTCTTTGTAATGGGACTGAATCAAGCCTTTGTAATGGGATTGAATTAAGTCTTTGTAACGGGACTGAATTGTACAAATGTGAATGAATTTGTGAAAAACAAAGCCTGATGAGTCTTTTGTAATTGGACTGAATTAAGTCTTTGTAATGGAACTGAATTAAGTCTTTGTTATGGGACAGAAATGAGTCTTTGTAATAGGACTGAATTAAGTCTTTGTAATGGAACTGAATTAAGTCTTTGTTATGGGACAGAAATGAGTCTTTGTAATGGAACTGAATTAAGTCTTTGTTATGGGACTGAATTAGGTCTTTGTAATGGGTCTGAATTAGGTCTTTGTAATAGGACTGAATTAAGTCTTTGTAATTGGACTGAATTAAATCTTTATAATGGGACTGAATTAGGTCTTTGTTATGGGACTGAATTAAATCTTTGTTATGGGACTGAATTAAGTCTTTGTAATGGGACTGAATTAGGTCTTTGTAATGGGACTGAATTAAGTCTTTGTAATGGGACTGAATCAAATCTTTATAATGGGTCTGAATTAAATCTTTGTAATGGGTCTGAATTACATCTTTGTAATGGGTCTGAATTAAGTCTTTTTAATGGGACTGAATTAAGTCTTTGTAATGGGACTGAATTAAGTCTTTGTAATGGGTCTGAATTAAGTCTTTTTAATGGGACTGAATTAAGTCTTTGTAATGGGACTGAATTAAGTCTTTGTAATGGGTCTGAATTAAGTCTTTTTAATGGGACTGAATTAAGTCTTTGTAATGGGACTGAATTAAGTCTTTGTAATGGGTCTGAATTAAGTCTTTTTAATGGGACTGAATTAAGTCTTTGTAATGGGACTGAATTAAGTCTTTGTAATGGGTCTGAATTAAGTCTTTGTAATGGGACTGAATTAAGTCTTTGTAATGGGACTGAATTAAGTCTTTGTAATGGGACTGAATTAGGTCTTTGTAATGGGACTGAATTAAGTCTTTGTAATTGGTCTCAATTAAGTCTTTATAATGGGACTTAAGTTTGTATTGGGAC
Organism: Megalonaias nervosa; assembly: GCA_016617855.1. Lineage (NCBI taxonomy): Eukaryota > Metazoa > Mollusca > Bivalvia > Unionida > Unionidae > Megalonaias > Megalonaias nervosa. The sequence goes on from JAECUM010002068.1 coordinate 135,931, forward strand.
TCAATTAAGTCTTTGTAATGGGACTCAATTAAGTCTTTATAATTGGACTCCATAGTCTTTGTAATGGGACTTAATTAAGTTTGTAATAGGACTCAATTAAGTCTTTGTCATGGGACTCAACAAAGTCTTTGTAATGGGACTCAATCAGGTCTGTATAATGGGTCTCAACTAAGTCTTTGTAATGGGACTCAATTAAGTTTTTATAATGGGACTCAACTAAGTTTTTATAATGGGTCTCAACCAAGTCTTTGTAATGGGACTCAACCAAGTCTTTGTAATGGGACTGAATAACTCTTATTATACCTCTCCCTTTTTTCACATTACAAAGACTTAATTGCATCAAATTTTGGCCATTGGATACACATGTCAGATGGTAGTGTACTTTATTTGTTATAAATAGTCAATAATTTTCCCGACAGATAAGCCCTACACTTAATCCAAAACATCTATAAAAAAACATGATCACAGTTTATAATGCTGCAGTGAGGCATTACTGCTGACTGATCATCATGCAAAATGGAATATTTTTTCCATCCAATTTTATTTAGTGGTCTTTCTTTTTAAATGGGTTAAATCTGCTTTTGAATTAAAATGCAAACTGTACACTAAAGGGGTCTGGGCAACATACAATTGTTGTTTACATTCTAAGACCTACCAAATATACTCACTTACAAGCCAAACTACAAACAACAAAGCTCCTGTTCTGCCATATCATAATGTGGTTGCAGATCAGGGTCTATGTAGTTTGTTCTACTGATTACTCCTAACAAACTGCACAGACCCAGATCTTCTGTCACATTATGTGCTGACAGATCTGGGTCTGTGCAGTTTCTCATTGGACTAAACTTAGTGGTGAGTACATATGGTACTTATTTAACAAACACAATAAATGGTGGATTCACCAAGATGAACTTGTATTATAAATAAACATTTGAAAGGTGTGATGGTGAAAATTTATCCAAAACTAGTGAACAAAAAATCAGTCTTTGAAACCTTTTGGCTAAAAATGTCACTGTGAGCATTTATTTATATTTAAAAGTTCAAAATATATGAATACTAATGTGTACATTATTTTACTAAAAATGACCAACATAATAGGTCAATGAATAATAGGTCAATGAAAATATTTTTGTGGTAAGATATTCTAAATTTCAAGGAAATAAAAAATTTCTCTTTGATGTAAATGAACTGATAGGTAAACATTAGGACATGTTTAAGATGAATTAAAATATCGGTAACACAGTAACTAAACAAAATTCCTTGGAAAATTAAACTAAGACCTGATTAGTCTAAAGACATAACAATCGTGAAAACTCAGAATGAAGCAGAACTTATGAAATGTGAAATGTCCTGTAACTAATCTTTTTGTTCAAGTTTTGAAGATTTATTGGAATAGTTTTTAGCTTTCAGCTTTGCAGTCAAGAAAAGGCTTAATTTTTTAAGTGATGCTGAGTATTTAAGTTATCGATGTTTTGTGTAATCTTGCTTTTAGTGTATAATACTTTTAATGTCTACTGACTGTAAGTGGGTGTCTGAATTTCAAAGTCTTGGAAAGGACTGATGCTCTACTTTCCAAACAGAACTTCCAGGAATTCAAGATAAGACCATGTCTTCCTTCTAACTGCTGAGTGTTGAAACCAGCTCTGATATCCTTAAGTGGCAAGATTATAAACTAGCCACTGTGGCAGCCATAATGATATAACTGTACCATTTAGAGGAGTAATAATAGCAAGATTTCCAAGATGGATGCCATGGTGGCCATATTAGATGTCAAATCAGTACCAATTTCATCTAGTATCAACTAGACATCTCAAGAACTCTCTGGTGATATGACTTTTCATTCAGAAGAGGTAGCACCAACAAGAGTTTCAAAATGACTACCATGATGGCCATATTGGACAACAGACCAGCATTATTTTAATTTATGACCAACTAAATATTATAAGAAGTCTTTTGTGAAACCGCATATTGATATGATCATCAATTCCTCTGGAGTAGTGATCAAAATATTTTCAAGATGGCTGCTGTTGCTGCCATATTGGATGTCTCAGCAACACAATATTTGTTTGAATCAAATAGACCTTGTAATGAATGTGGGTATAAAGTTGCATGGCAATCCTCCAAGAGGAGTAACAATAATAAACTTGTGGCATTAGCTGGATGGATGAGAGACAACAGAAGATGGACAACAGACAACATGCCATTCCATAAGCTCTTCTGACCTATGACCAAAATCCTTCCTTGATATATATAATATACCGTTTGAAAAAGATGCCCAACAACAGAACATTCAGTGACTATAATTATACATTGAAGAAACATTGTTTCAAGTTTCGAAGCCAAGGTTCAGTTTTTATTACTGTAAATTCTACAACATGAATATTCCTGGTTATGTACTATCATGGACCAACAAAAATGGGTCAATGAGAATGATAATATTCAAATTTAAATTTATAAACATGAAATACGTGGCATGTCAATATTCCTTTTTTATTTTATATTTATATCTATTAATGTACCATATATACCAGCTTATAAGTCAAGTCCAACTGCAAACAACATAGATCCTGATCTGCCATTGCATGATGAGCCAGCAGATTAGAGTATGTTGTTTGTTCTACTGATTACTCCTAACAAACTGCAAAAGACCCAGACCTGTCATCACATAAAGCTCTGGCAGGTCTGGGTCTTACTATGACTCAGCTTATAAATGAGTATATAGGGTCATAAATGCATGCAATCAACTCCTTTGTCCTGATCATCATTTTGACTTAAAAAAAATCTGGCATAATGCTTTCTGTCAAGGTGCCTTAATGGGGAAAGTTAACATCTTAGAAAGACTGACATTAACCACATATGGCACTTAAATGAGTCAAGATAATCCTTTGCCCAACTCACTGAACAACTAGTGAAATATTTATTGTCATGGGAGTGTGGTGAAAAGAAACTTAGATGGCATTTTCTTGAGCCCTTTAAACTGAAGGATAAAGAAAACAACAAAAAAATCACAACCAGTAGCTTGTTTTTCATGCTGTTAAGAATGATGTAATGTTTGTACATGTAGTGTTTGTACATGTAGTATTTGTACATGTAATGTTTGTGCATGTAGTGTTTGTACATGTAGTGTTTGTACATGTCGTCATGTAGTAATCTTTACTTAGAGTATCTAAAAAATCTCCAAAAGTCAAACATCACAAGATGGCACCCCCTAAATCGAAACCTTGTAAAATTTACTTAATACCAGTATTCCAGCTTTAAAATAGGTTGAAAAGGAAATCTAAATTAAATAAGGCAATAGTAGTGACCTCATGGCATATCTACAATGCCCACACAATGACATACAAAAACCAAAACATAAGAGTCTGCATTGATTTACATTCTGTGTTGTCACTCCTGTCTCACCAAAATGTACTGTATCATCTGCTAATAGTTTGATACATGTATGCATTGTATTGGAGGAGGGACCTACTTTTTCCTGGAAAACACAAGTACAATATAGAGGTAAAATCATGATATAATGTGTAATAGCAACAAAAAGTTACCCTGTCAAAATCAGCCGTACTTAACCTTTACAGAACATAATACAACAGAGAATTTCACCTCAAACAGGTTTTGCTTAAATTGATAAAAAGGAGTGGGGGGGGGGGCATATAAATGTGGTACTTACAATTGCTAGGGCTGGGTGTTGAAATATTCCAAGCATTAGCTGGTCCCTCTCCATCTGCATTCAAAGCAGCAACAGTCACTTGGTAAAGCTGCGATGATCTAAGTTGTCCAAAAGTCCATGATGTCATATTTGCTGGGGTCTCGCTGATTAGAGGTTTGATGGAATCCTGTCCTATTGGGGTCAGACGGAGTTTGTACCCTATTAAGGGCCCATTAGGATATGATGGAGGGGTCCATGAGAGCGATATCACAGTTGGTGAAGGAGCATTGATAGATTGAATTTCTGGTATTGTGGAAGGAGCTGAAATTATAATCAAATCATGTATCACAAGACCTGATTGTTACAAATCATGTATCACAAGACATGATTTTTACAATCAAACCATGTATCACAAGAAATGATTGTCACAAATCATGTAACACAAGACATGATTGTTACAATCATGTATCACAAGACAATTATTACAATCACAAGACATGATTATTGCAATCAATCATGTATCACAATACATGATAGTTGTAATTAAAGCATGTATCAAAAGACATGACTTTTACAGTTAAATCATGCATCACAAGACATTGTTACAATCAAATTATGTATCACAATACATCATTGTTATAATCAAATCATTTATCACAAGACATGATTTATTACAATCAAATCATGTATCACAAGACATCTTTGTTATGAAGTGTCATACCATGTTTCATATTTTGATATCAGAAATGTGTAACATCAAGTTGCAACAACTGAAAAATGTCATGTCATGAGGTCATATTTTGATAACAGATATGTGTAACATCAAACCACAACAACTGAAAAATGTCATGTCATGAGGTCATATTTTGATAACAGATATGTGCAACATCAAGCCACAACAACTGAAAATGTCATGTCATGAGGTCACAACTGACTAAGGCACAGACTGAAAAATCTGAATTTACTTGAGAGTCATTGGAACTCTTAATATACTGAATCAATAAAGTAAGTAATTTTTGTCATATTATAAATCATATCCTATATTTGATCTCATCTCATACAAAATCTATTATACAAGTTGAATAATGTGCTCTACAGGCAAATGTAATGAACAAACAACATCATCATAATTCAGTTTGACAAATTTCATGTGAATAGAGTCAGATCATCCTCATTAAAAATGTGAATGACTACTGCTTCTGTCAGAGCTACAGTCAGAAGAAAACAGTGCTAAACAAGAAGCCAAAGTGGGCCTAGGATTGCTCACCTGGTTCACTTTTACCTCATAGCTAGATGCATAACAGTTTGCCAAGTGAGATGCTTTCAGTTAAGTCTGGTGTACCCACATTGAAATTTAAAGTTAAAGATGCTAGTGGAATTCACTGAGTAGCCACATTCAAGTCTAAAATTAAAGTTGCAAGTGGAATTTGTTGAGTAGCCACATTCAAGTTTATAGTTAAAGATGCTAGTGGAATTGAGTAGCCACATTCAAGTTTAAACTGACTAGTGGGATTTATTGAGTAACCACATTCAAGTTTAAACTCATTAGTGGGATTTACTGAGTAACCTCATTCAAGTTTAAAGTTAAAGACACCAATGGAATTTAATGAATAACCAAATTCGACTTTAAAGTTAAAGATACTAGTCAAAGTTATTGAGTAGCCACATTTAAGTTTCTTGTTAAAGATACTAGTGGGATTTATTGAGTAGTCATATTCAAGTTTAAAGTTAAAGATACTAGTGGGATTTATTGAATAGTCATATTCAAGTTTAAAGTTAAAGATACTAGTGGGATTTACTGAGTAGTCATATTCAAGTTTAAAGTTAAGATACTAGTGGGATTTACTGAGTACCCACATTAAAGTTTAATGTTAAAGATGCTAGTGGAATTTTCTGAGTAGCCACATTCAAGTTTAAAATTAAAGATATTTGTTGGAGTGTTGACAACATGATGATCCACATTTATGTCATGGTAATGCATCCCATGTGACATTTTAGTCATATAATGCTGTCTCATGTTAATTTAAAGCATGTGCAAGTCAACCATGAAACAATGTTTACAGGGTACAACATAAATTTATGGATGGGGAAGTTTGTTCCAAGAGATGAAAAATTGATCATTGTTTATCAGATGCATGGGGATTGATACAAGATAGATATATCATGCTGTACAATTTTCATTTACCAAAAACAATTAACCAGTGTATGAATAATAACTTTATAAGTTTTAAATAAATGAAAAAAGTAAAGGTAAATGAATGAAAAAAAATAAAGGTAAATAAATGAATAAAACTATCCAATTCATGTTTTCAAATATTCTGAATATAAAATTATGTTAACTGTATGACATACCATAGCAGACTTGTTTGACCTCCTAATTCTTTATACATTTACTTCAATTTATTCATACTCTACTATAATATCCTGAACTTATTTTAATGAAAAATATAAAGTTTAGTGTTGAGTAATGTGACACAGTAACACATGACAAAAGCAGTTTATCTATTACTTACAGACTACATTTTGTTTATGGTTATAATATTGTTGTTGTTTTTTTCCAAGTACCAACGTGATAATGAGCAAGCTATTTTAATGCAGTGATTCAAAGCTGATACCATAATATTTCCTTGAATATAAAGCTATGTGTTGGAACCATTTCGCAAATTATCTTTTAAATTGAAGTTGATGATATTTTTTAAGACAATTACTTACACATACACATTCTATCAAACAGATGACATTTAATGCTGATGAATTGATCTCACATGCCCCATGCCCAATGAGATTTGGGGGTGGAGGTAGAGAGAGGTTTTATTCAACCCAAATTGCTCGTGTGCCCGCAAAATATATGCTGCAAAGTTATTATATATTTTCTGATTATTCAAGTTGGGTTCTGTAGAAAAGAGTATGAAAAGGGTAAATGTGTCTTTAAGCACTGAGTCTCTACAAAACATCAGTAGCAAACTGCCTTTTGTCTTTTCATATTCACCTTTGCAAAGTATTTGCAAAGCAGTTGCAAAGTTGTTGCAGCATACCATTATAAATTTATAGACTACAGAATACATGCTGCAACTATCTGCAGAAAAGGTTGTACAAAGCATATTGCAGTTAATTTATAAAGGGATAAAATAGATTCTGTAAATATCCCATTTGCATGTGTGCATATGCAATAAAACTTGACAAGAGTTTAAATTTCATATAGACAAACATACGTCCAAATGGCAATGTCAGGATTGGCACTGTCTCTGCACTCTCAAGAGCATGAATGGGAGTGATCACTAATATCAACTTGAACTGAAAAATAAAAGAAATGAAGTATTACGTTACTGCATATCAAGCACTCTGTAATGTCTAATGATTTACTGGTTCAACTAGGATGCTCTCAGAAGCAATGATGTTAGGTTATCTCTTACAAAAATTGGGAATAAGAAGAAGTCTACCATTCTTTGAGAGTTCCACTTACCTATGCTGGAAGTGGGGATCAAACCCAGAGCTTAAGATATGTAAAGCCTATACAATACTGTTATACAATTATGAAATTAAAAGCATAAAACGTAAATAAAAATTGTGCAATTTTAAGCTTTTTATAGGCTTCATGTCTGGCTTTATTGATGAGACAAGACAATAATGAGAACACAATGGCCAGGGTCTTCATCACAATCAAAGCATTGCTGGCAAACTCACAATCAAAGCATTGCTGACAAACTCACAATCAAAGCATTGTTGACAAACTTTAACCAAAATCTTAACAAAACTGTTTATTACAACAAGGCCAGAAAAGTTCTGGGTCCTGTTTCTGACTAATATGGTTTTGTTCTTTCTCAGATATATTGTTGTGATCTAGGGCTTACACTACATAGAAAGAAAGAGTAAAACCAACAAGTTTTGTATAATTTAAAATATAAACCTATGTCCCTAAAATACAAAGTGAAGGAATTAAAAATGACTTACAGTGGTTAATGAATTCCATAAATATCCTAAAAGTTCTATCAGTTCCAATAATTCCAAGTAATTTGAATGCGTTCCAATGGTATTCTAAATAAAAACTATAATATACTAATGTACCAAAATTACAGTTGAGTCACTGTCATGAATTAAAGTGTCCTTTTATGCCAAAAAAATTATATACATCTTTCCAGTCAGCTGACTGTCCCTATTTTTTGTTGCCAACCCTAGCACTTTTCTCCCCCGAGGGTAAAAAAAAAGTTTTCAAAAAATTTAAAACAAAATCCTGAAATTAATTTGTACATCTAACTGAGCTGGTTGAGCCCAGTACTTGAAATGCTAAAAAATCCTGAAATTAATTTGTACATCTAACTGAGCTGATTTAGCCAAGTACTTAGTACATTATATATACTAATTATTACAATACGCATAATATTTTAAAATAAAAATTAATTTTACTTTAAATTCTCGAAATTGATTTGTGCATTTAATTGAGCAGGTTTAGCCCAGTACTTTAAGTACTCAGTATGTTATCTATACTAACCATTATAATATATATATATAATGTAAACATTAAAAAACCTATCTACATACCCTAATTTAAAACCAGTGCAATAGGAAACACATATTGTTTTTGGCCTTATGTGAATTCATGGTAAATACAATTGAGCTATGAATCCAAATGCCCTTGAATATTTCACAGTAATTCCATACAACTATTAATCCAAAGAGTCTTTAAATGTTACAGAACTGTAATACCAATGAACAATTATATTAAGGAAATGAATCAATCCTCTCAGTACTCTTGCAAGATCAGTAATACTACTAAGAATAAGAATTCTTCAATAAACACCTCTTATAGACAAAGCTAATAGAAGCTAGCATCACACATTCATAATCTCAAACCATAACAAAGTCACTTTGGTTACTCCATCTACTAAGAAACTTGGTCAGCTTGTCCTTTTCAGAAAAACCCATCACCTCTATTCATAAAAACTAATGTCCTTGTTGGATCATGTGATCTTTACTAGAACTAATTCTACTCAACCTTGAAACTTATGAATAAAACAATGTACACACTATACCTGACTCATCTCTAAAGTGCAAACTATGATGTCAGAATATTAGCATGAAAAATGCCATTAACAAATGACCCTCACAAAAACTATTATCATAAAACTATATATACAAATAGTTTAGAGGGTATAAAAAATTTCAGACAGTGTCTATATATATATATATATATATATATATATATATATATATATATATATATATATATACACACCAGTATATATATAGACACTCTGAAATTTTTTATACCCTCTAAACTATTTGTCCACTTTAAAAATCACAAGAAGAGTTTATTTTATTCAAGCGCATGAATTAATGGATGTCATGAAATAATTTTGACAATTCCTTGGACTGAATTATGAAAAATACTTTTTCAATACAGTCAATAGACATTGATAATATTATGATATTTGATATTTAATTTTGTTACTTGATTGGTCTATTGTTATGTATGGCTATCTGTCAAAAAAGAATACCAGGTTCAAATCCCAGAACATGCTTTCTTGGCGGGTGGGGGCAGTAATTTTCTTTTTTTTTTTCTGTTTTGTCTGGACTTAGGAAAGAGATTATGTCACAACTGATATTTTCCATGTTAATATACACAACACACAGCAGAACATAAACAGTAAACAGCTAATAAAACCACATGGGATACAGTAAGAAATCTGCTACTGCAATCTGTTATACATATTGCTAGCCAATATGCTTGAACATGAAATAAAAGGAAAATTTGATTGTTCTGAGTAAATAATGCATATATTTCATACTGAGTCTTTCAACCACTCAATAAAATATATCCAGTATTCACTCAATACAGCAAATATCTTCTTTGTGCTTGACAACTGTGTCATTTTAAAATAGTTTAACAAATTTGCTAATTATTTTACCTAAAAAATAAGCTAAGAATAATAATTAACATATTTAATCATTCATAAAAATCTAAACACATTAATGCCACAACTTTGCAGAATGCTGTGTCTCACCTGCTCTGCCATCAAATTTCATGTCTATACACACAACAGAGTGTAAGGAACTAAGCTAAAAGCAAAACTTAAACATAATCACTGGACTGTGAAAGCTGATAAATGGGACCTAATTTTGCCAAGGGTCAGTAGTATAGTATCCTCTAAGTTTCATGATTATAGACACAAAAGTGTCCAAGGCACAAGGTTAAATGCAAAATCTTAATTGAATTGCTGGATCATGAAAAATAGATAACTGTGATGTGACCTACTTTTGCCTGTGCTGAGTAGTACAATCATGTCTTGAAAGTCTGCAATAATTTCATCTATTTCGTGAAGTACTTTAAAGTTTTACTGAACAAATTTTAAAAAATTTGATTTAATAATTTGTCAAGATGTGTTGTATTCTTGAAGAAAAAATATTGTCTTGCTTATTTTTTAAAAGCTGTTACCTTCTTAACACGCTGATAATTTATAATCTAATCATTGTTGAATTGTCAACAATAAAGTCATTAAGTCTTTTTTGTGTTTGTCTTCACTGCATCCTGTGTACAATTGTTGCTCAATCCAGGTTAAAAAACAACATATCATACTGCATACTCAACCAAACACCAAACAATAAAGAGGTCTTAAAAGTTTCTCACCCAAATTGATTTAATTCAATTAATTTATCCATCTTTTTAAGGAAAATAAAAGACTGCAAATGCCAAGTCAATCAACCATCATACACACCTGTTGAAACAAGTTTATCACCTGAATTTTCAGGAGCAGTTTTAGTCATTGCCATATCCCCTAGTACTATTCCTTTTATTTTAGAGTCCAAAATGAAAACAGCAGTTCCAAATCATGAATATACACAACCTACAATAATGGCAAAGTTGCATGCATATAGCTTGTGATGCTATGGACCACTGATTGTAACAGAATTAATTAAGTTTGCAGTTTAGGTGTGGAAGGATTTGCTATTATATGTATAATCAAACACACAACTCCCTGTTTTTCATCTGCATCAGTGCAAAGTCATAGTCATAAATAAAATTTTCATTTAATATTGCATTTATTGTATTAGTTTTTTCCTCAGTCTTTTAGAGCATGACTCAACTGTTGTTTATGGAGATCACTTTTTACCCATGAAATCAAGTAGTTTACTCCCATACTGGATCCAGGCATTTATATATGACTGTTGACTGTTATTTCAAAGTACATTACAAGGTCAATAACTTTTGACTGCCAGTATGAATTTTTAGTTAAATTATTTTTCAATCCTATATAAAAGTTTCTTTTTAGAAACTCCCAATGTCTGTTTTATGCAATTTATTGTCAGACAAAAATCTGGGCATATCCAGCAAATATGAATGTTTCAGAAATACAATGTTTCCTAAATTAGTGTATTACATGTTATCATTTTGTGTTCTTACACATATGCCAGCTTAGTGAAATGGTCAACTGTCAGGTCATCTAAGTTAGGTGAATGGAATCAAGCTCCCTTGAACCTCTTGTGAATATTTTTAACTAAACTGTATACATGTAGCTGTAGCAAGAAATTAAGAATTTGGATTTGAATGGATCTAGCAGAAAATATGCAGAAATTATGCTTCTTTGTGCAAATTTTTGATGGAGCTACAACTATTATGGATATAACCTGATCAGGTGTCTGGTGAGTACACATACCATAAAACTACCTACACTTCAGTTGCCAATTTTCATATAAACTTATAGGTATGTACCAATGAATTGTTTCTATGCTATACAAATAATATAAAATAATATAAAATATGTAATAACTGAAGTAATCTTGTTTAATGTAATGTGGTGAATTTTGAAGACGTACTGAAACTTAAGGTTGAATAAATTGTGCTTTGAAGTTATCATAGTCAAGCCAGAAAGGTCTTGAGAAAGTTCACTGATATTTCACTTATTTCATCTCTGAAACATAAAAGGGTCTACATTTAAGCTTCAGTGGAATTGACCGAGTCATCGTAACAGTATAGTGACACAGAGTACATAGAATTACCAACCGTATCGGTTGGAAGAGGACTTTATGTCAAATAACTGATCTTCAAAGGAAAGCTAATTGCAGCATATTTTAGGCTGGTGAAATATGATGAAAGACATGATTATTTGGGGAGAATTTTAGGAACAGTTACTTCCGATTGGTCAGTAAAAATTAAGGCGTACACTTTGGGACTGAGAATTTATAGGAACAACTTTAGACAAATTTCTTTAGTTCGACTCTTGCCTTGTGAGAAGACAAAAGGTCCGAGTCCTTGGGAAACTTGAGAATAGTGTTTTCCCTCGTAGAAAGGCCAGATAGCTGTCTTAAAAAGGAAGACAGGCTATAGTGCTAGGATGCAAGGTTTGTGTGGAAAGAAACAGCATTAAGGTAGGCAATTTTAGTTTCCATACAATATTCTATTTTCATTTGTTTGTTTTATGCAAATGTGTTGATATGCTTATGATTCACACATGTATCGTGTATTCATTTCATAGGACTCTGTTGATATGTTAGAGTGTTATGCAATTTAATTCTTTAATTTTACAGTTAGTTCATGGATAGAATTGACGGATTGCATGTAATCAAATATTCAATGTGTAGAATTCCATAGGAATTTATGATGTAACCCAAAGAATGCTCAAATATGCAGTATTTCATAGGGATTTATGAATTGACCCTAATAGGCTGATGGGTCATATTTCTTATGATATATGAGTTGATTTCCTGTGTAGGATGATATTGTTATTGTGAGTTAATGACAATTGTATATTTATATAGGATTTCACAATGCTTAAATGATCTTGCAGGTTATTGGTTACTGTAGCTAGATTTAGTGAATATTATGCCATAAGTAACTGAGCATTTATTTTATTGAACAGAATTGACTAGTCAAATGTAAATAAGACGTGTAGTAATGTATGCTGGTATATACGGCCGCATTTGTCTGTAGAGAGCATGTGGTAATTTCTAATCAATTGCCATGCGGCGAGGGCAATGAACTTCGAGCTAAGGTCATTTGTACTAATATAACAGTGTACCTTACCGAGATACAGAAATCTGTAAGGACAGTTATTTGTTAAGATCACATTATGTCAGAATTTATGCAGTGTGAATCGCTAATCTGAATACGAACAAAGAGAGTTTATATATATACAGATAAGTGGTGAAACTTGTCCAGCTTGAGGCATACTCTATATTTAAGGAAACAGTTTTATACCCTCGAGAAGGAAGGAAGGAAGGAATGAAGGAAGGAAGGAAGGAAGAAAAGAAAAGGAAAACCCGATGAGTCAGAGGGAAATCCGCATCTAAGAGAGGTCGGAATAATCAGAGGTCAGAAAGGGGACCAAAGCACAGGCATTAGACGTGGAAAAAAAAAGACAGGAGGAGACCAACATCAGGTGATGCTGTCAATCATGGAATTGTACTCTCTAATTCACCACTCGTAATATGATGTAAATTGAACACTGCAACTAAATTCTATGTAAATCTGTTGGATTGAAAAGTAAAATTTTGGCTATGTATTAATTGATTACATTTAATTTTAGTAAATCTGTTGGATTGAAAGTGAAATTTTGGTTATGTATTAATTGATTAAATGTATTTTTATTTATTGGTAAAGGGGGCTCATAGTTGTTTATTTCTTTCAATAGCCTTGCTCAGCTATCTGTTAACATTCCATCTATCCATCCACACTGGGCAATAACACTGTGGGAGGTCATTCCCTAGTTAATGAATGCCAAATCAATTAAGGAGGCTTTAATGTTTTAAAGCCCCCCGTTACATTTAATATCTAGCAAGTTGATAATAACTGCATCAGTGAAGGCTATAGTTTTGTGCCCCCTCATAGTTTTGTGTGCTTCTGAGGATACACATCCAATATTTTTCTTCAGTTAACTGACATGTTTGCCTATAGCATGATACGGTACATAACACTATGTCATTCTGTGGACCCTGACAATTGTGTTATAGTGGGGTTTCACTGTACAAATGTTAACAGCTGATGCCAATGTCAACAACAAAAACAACAACAATGCCATTGGCAAAGATATCCCTATGTTTCGCCTATGCTTTGCTTGTGATACAAAAATGTTACGAAGAACCAAGCACTACCAAATTATTTTATTTCATTAACAAAAAGTCTTTGATCTTTAAAATTAATACAGAAAAACGAGAAGTAAAGATTCTTTATTTAAATTTAACATATAAAACTATAACTGAATTTACTGAAAATATGTTACAATTAAGAACAATCCATAATCCACAAAATACAACAGGAAGTGTCTCAGTTATATAGTCCAGTATGAAAATAATCACATCTCACTTATTTGTACACAAAAAATTTAAATAACTGGGTGCTTCTTTTACAGCACTTTTAGCACAATATCATGCTATTGAAATAGGAGCTAAACGTCTTTCCCAAGCAGCCAACCCTGTGTAACCTACGTGGTATCAAACCCAGAACCCTTGCAATATGAAGCAGATACTCTGCAAAATGAGCTACTTGGTACCGAGACTCCCTAAAATATCTGAATAGCTGGTGACTTCAGAAATGTTTCTACCAGCTTAGGAAGTACAGATACAGATCTTGTATAGTTTGCAGATATGTCCTAAATTCACACAACAAATTTTGAAATTTTTACAATGTATTTCATATTCATCACACATCATATGTACTCACTTATAAGACAACTCCAACTACAAACTGCACAGACCTAGATCTGTCTTTGCATAATGAGCTGGCAGATCTGGGTCTGTGCAGTTTGTTAGGAGTAATCAGTAGAACAAACAATATAGACAATGATTTGCAGGTGCATTATACTACAGCAGATCTGGATCTTTGTTGTTTGCAGTGTGACTAGATTTATAAGCAAGTATATATGGTAGCTAAATATAAATGATATTATTCATTGAACAAAACATACACAAAATCTCAATGGATTCTAACATATTGTAAATTTCTTATTATTATATGCATGTCTTGTGCAATATCATGAAATTATGATATAAAATCATGCAATAACGACCATCCAATAGACATTAAATGACTTCTTTTCTCGAGATGCCTATAAAATTATGGCATCATGGCAACATGCCATAATAAATAAGGAATAATGTCTGAAACAGTCTAATGTTCTCTGAAGTAATTTTAAGTTACAATTTTGGAGTTAAAAGAATTAGTAATTTTTATCATATGGTTAATATAAGTGTGAGTTGTATTCATTTCAGTTAGGACTTTTCATTTCTGACATTGAGATTTGTGTACTTTTCATTTTCCACATTGTTATTTGTGTTCATTTCAAATAAGACACTCCATTTCTCACCTGATAGTTGACATAAGGATGAAGATCTGTGACATTAAAACGTTCACTGGATAATCTTTCTGTAGAGTTATGCATCTGCCAATCTGTCTGAATGCCCACATCCAGGACCCTTCTCTGAAGATAAACTGTCATGTTTTCCGTACCCTCTTTGTTCCACTGCAGTACCACAGAGTTGTGCCCCTTGCTCTGCCATACCAACTCTGGGGCAGGAAGGTTTTTTCCGACAATAGCTGAAGTCAAGAGGAATATGGAGAATGAATATACAGTCAAACATGCTATATCTAGCAACCACCCTTGCAAGACAGCCACCTTTTTAAGATGGCCACATCTACTAAGACCCAACATAATACAATCCATGTAAAATTAACCTCCATATATCAACCACCTCTATATTGTGGATAGTTTTAGTCACCCCCAAAAGTAGTTTTTTATACAGATAATACAGTAAGTACCTTGTCAAGCATACTTAAACATTCAATCCAGACAAGCAAATATAACATGCAGCTTTGTTACTCTGCATTCCAGTTACGTACACAGCATTTGGTACAGTCTGCTGCATTTTCAATCCATCGCCAGCACTCCTACCAGAAATACAAGATCTCTGGAGTGGTATCCAGTGGAGCAAAGAAAGTTACATTTAAAAAGGATTACATATGTTTCATGGCATATTTTTTTAACTGCTATGAATGTACTTTTCATAAACCATACATACTCACCTATAAGCTGAATCCAAATGCAAAATGTACACTGGTAGACCCAGGTCATAATGTAATGACATATCTGGGTCTGAAAGTGTGAAATATAGAGACTTGTTGGTAAATAATTTTCATATTTTTTTTTCATTCCTACAATTTTCACATGTGAAAAATATATCCTTATATTTTCATATGTGAAAATTAAACCTTATATTTTCGCATGTGAAAATATAAGATTTCTCATCATGCCATGCAATGATTTTACTGTGTCTCCAAAATTTGTACCTGCATCAAAAAAAAAAAGAAGAGTACTTTGTCAGCTACAACAAATAAATAGAAACTGTCTTACAATTCAGACATGGAAATTAATCTTTGATAAAGAAATCTGACAAGAAACCGTTTGCATCTCTCTTAAGTTATCCCCTTACTTTCTTGATAACAATGACAAACCCATTGTGATGCATTGCTGAATCGGACTTGCATTGTTTGCAGATATGGTAAAATAGTTTACAAAATGGCAAAAATGTAATTTACTGCAACAAATTAGGTCAACCAAATCCTATCGCTTTCTTAAGTCACTTATATTTATACGATCAGGCGATGAAAGAGATGAATTTATGAAAAGGGGGTGGGGAGAGGGTGTTTTGCTGAAGAGTGAGTTCAATCTTGTAAACTTCAATTCTGGAGCAAGTTTGGTACATAATAAAAAGAAAACATAAATACAGGATATATTTCATCTTGTGGTACATAAAGCTAAATATTTTAACTCGTGGCATGGCCACTCATTCAAATATCAAGTTTTTGGTACCACACAATGAAATATATCTAGTACTAATGTAGTACAAGAAAATATCTTCTATTTGTTACACTCAGTGCCACCTGTATTTTCAGTTGAAGACAAAACTGTCAGAACCACTTCAGACAAAAATATTGTCAGGTTAAGAACAGTACCTTTATAACATAGTTGAACATTTGTTTTTGAAAGAAAATTTTAGTTCCTGAATTTAAGAAATAGGAAATTTATAAATACTCTTAGGAACTGTTATTTTTTCGGCCACTTGGGGAAAGCTCATTAGATTTGCTACATGAATGCAAGATTTCAACTTGAAATCCTTTGTCCTAAACCTCTGTACACCAACTGTATATCTCATTAACACCAGAAAGCCCAATGGCAAATGTCACAACCAGTTATAATTTCTTCAAGCCCATGTCAATACAAATAGTGAATCTAGGTTGTCAGTGTTTAGTTGTGATACACTGCACACAACAGTGACTAGTGAAATAAAGCACTGTAAAAAAAAATCATGCATTAGAAAAACACAATAGTGAACTGACTCACCAAAATATTTGGTGTGCATATCTTAGAGAAATGAAGCTTTCATATGTTACCACTTCCAGAGAGAGCAGATATGGAAGACTACTCTAAAGGACTTTTGATCAAACTGTAGGAATGAGTGAGTGCAAGCAATCTCAGTATTGACAGGAGATGGGGAACATTTATTGGCACAACTTTGGCTGCAGTCTGAGGAAGTAATTGCGATCATTGATCAACAGTCTGCAACATTACCACTTAGCCCCACAAAAAAGATATAGGCAAAACTATACCTAGTCCATTCTAAAATCTACCATCATAAAATATGCCACGAGATGAGATAAGTTTTGGCAACAAAGACAGCTGTATGGTGTCAATGCTGCCATTTAACTAGTCAAATGCCACTACTGGAATTCACTTACCATATATACTAGCTTAGAAGCTGAGTCATACTGCAAACGAAAAAGATCCTGATATTCCATAGCATGTGTCTACAGATCAGGGTCTATGCAGTATGTCCTACTGATTGCTCCTAACAAATTGCATAGAGCCAGATCTGCTGGCGCATTATGCAACATTTTGGGTCTGTGCAGTTTGCCGATGGACTCATCTTACAAGCAAGTATATACAGTATGCAGCTAACAAAATGATTTACATGTTGTTTGTGCCTATAATCTTAATAATTTAAACCCCTACACATGTGCCATATTATTTTGTATTATGATACAAATGTATTTAAAAAAAGTTTCTGAATATTTACACCAAAGTATTTAAAAATTATTTCTCAGAACTTCTGTGATTGTCAAACTTCAGCATTTTATGACCATTAGAGACCCAGATACCATTACCAGCTGATTCCAACAAATGTAAACCAGTCTCAATAGCAATGTATAAAATTCATGGACTGCCTACATCCAGACCTGCATTCATAAATGTACAAACTCAAGAGTCCATATTTTTCATGCGTAGGTCAACAACAGTATTATAACCCTCATTAACAAACAAAGAAGAGTTTTTGTCCACAAGTATAGCGATGTTGGCTGGTCAAGATGGACAAACAAGGACTTTAATGTATGAAATTCAACTAATTCATCTATCTTAATGTTACGTTCTTACCTTACATTTCATTAAAGGTATTTGTTTAGTAATTATAAATGTAAAGGGTCTATATATATATATATATATATATATATATATATATACATATATATATATATATATATATATACTGCAACAACATAGATCCTGATCTGCCACTGCATAATGCACTTGCAGATATGGGTCTATCTTAATTGTTCTACTGATTACTCCTATAGTACAAGTCAGACGGGTCACGTAGGCAGTCAACACTGACTATTTCAGTAATGGGTGTCATCATTTAGAATTTGATCCTACATAGCTTTAAGTGGAAAGTATTCACTTCATTTGGATTTGTATATATCCATATTCCTTTGCAAGATCGTTATTGAGATGCTCCAAGTGGCGCATACGGCAAAATTAATGTTAAAGTACCTAGACATTTTTGGACAAAATGAACCTAAAGGTGTGATCCAGTACAATCCAGAGTGAATGTTGCTAGCTGTGACGTCACAATGAAAGCTACACATATTGATAAACAATTTCATACTACCCTAGATTGTGATGATTCCACTTGCGTCACAATGAAAGCTACACATATTGATAAACAATTTCATACTACCCTCGATTGTGATGATTCCACTTGATGTACTCTTATTTTGACCCAAGTTTAGTACATGGCCACCACTGTACAAGTCCACAGCAATAGATGATTTCATCTGGAAGTTTCTTGGTGACAGTTAAGGTGCAGAGCATTCAATATCAGGATTGAATAGACTTTTGTTGTGTGTGATTTGTGTGTGTGTGATTTAGATCTTTAACGTAGCTTTAACAATTATTCAGTCATATCATTACGATGTCTGCAGTGTGACAGTTTATAGTGATGTCCCGCACTGGGGCATCATGCCACAGACATGTAGCATGATGTTCCACCAAGTCACATTATCCTGACACCAGGCCGACCAGTCCCAATACTAACCTCTTAATGCTGAGCGCCAAGCGAGGCAGCCATTAGTACCATTTTTTAAAGTCTTTGATATGACTCAACCAGGGTTCGAACCTGTGACCTCCCGCATCCGAGGCGGACGCTCTAACCACTAGGCCACTGGAGCGGTCTAGACTTTTGTTAAAGAAAATTAGTGTTAAGGTTTAGAAGATCAATTTATATTTAATTTAAAATAAGTAAATGTGCATACATGACCAATGTGACTTGTACTATAACAAACTGCACAGATCCAGATCTGCCAGTGCATTATGCAATGGCAGATCTGGGTATGTGCAGTTTGCAGTTGGACTAGTCTTATAAGCAAGTCTATATAGTACAACAGGTGTACAAAATGGTGATCTTGAAACCTTGTTTTTAACTCCACAGATCAATTCATACTTGAGAACAATGATGTGCCCAAGATAGCCACCTTGTCCTTATTAAAATTACAGCAGCTCTACAGGCCTACTTCTTTCTATGTCAGCTTTTGCTTATAAGCAAGCAGCCTGTATCAGTAAGTTTATTTATGTCAAAATGCTACTGTTTCTTTTATTTTTCTCATCTATCCTGGAAATGTGATCACAACAGATATAATAATTCACTTTGTCTTTCAAGGTTTGCTTGAGCCTGTAATTCTATAAGTATTGGGATAGCAAAGTGGCAGTAGCATACTATCAGGTTTGGGGGGGGGGGAGTCAAGACAACGAGGTAAAACTTTCATTACATATGAATCGAAATAAAATTTGGTAACAGAAAAAAAACATGGTGATTTAAAAAAAAACTCTTATATGCCCTATAAAAGCTGTTCTTACTTGCAACATCTACGGACCTTCTTGCAAAATGGAAAAGGAGTCCCTAAGTGGGAATGATAATCTACTGGGGAAACAAATTTCATAGAATTCAAGACACAACATTTACTTCCTTTTAACTTTGGAGCTGCAGTAGCTAGGTGGTTAGCATGCTGGACGCATGACTGAATGGGTGCATGTTTGAATCCTACCATCAGGTCAGCCTGGGTCAGCTACTGCAGTGTGTCCTTAGGCGAAACAGTTTACTCTGGTTGCCTCAGCACTAAATAACTTACTTGTTTGCTGTGCCATAAAGCACCAAACTAAATTCCTTTAACTTTAGAGTGTTGAAACATATCTCTGGTATTCCTGTGCAATAACAAGATTTTCAAACTTGCTGCTCTCTTGGACATATTTGATATCAGATTGGCACAACTTTCATTTAGGACCAAGTATACATCATTATAAATTTTGGGGCGAAAACCGCATGTCAATTTGAGCAATCTTTCATGGGTAGTAAGAGCAAGAATTTCAAGATGGCTGCCATGGCAGCCATATTGAATGTATTAATTTGGCACCATTTTCATTTAGGACCAATGGGTCATCATAAGTAGTTTATTAGTGAAAAGCCTATGTTGACATAACCATCCATTTGGGAAGAATAGAGATGGAAATATTTTCAAGACGAGGGTCAGTTTGCATTATTTTCATTTACTACTAACTAAATACCATAAGAACTCTTGTGATGAAAACCCCATGTCAAAATGACTTTCCATTTAAACAGTGTAGCAACAACAAGATTTTCAAGATGGCTACCATGGTGGCCACAATGGGTATCAGATCAGCACCATTTTAATTCAGGACCAATAAGACATTATAAAAAGTCTTCTGGTGATAATATGTTGAAATAACTATCCATTTTACAGGAGTAGCATTAACAAGATTTTCAAGGTGGCTACCATGGTGGCCATATTGGATATCACATTTTCACCATTTACGATCAAGTTATAAGACAAGTATTCTGGTGCAAGCACAATGTCAGTATGACCCGCCATCCTGGAGACAGTGAAAAAAAGATTTTTCAGTTTGCAATTGTGACAGCCATATTGGAGATCAGATTAGCACCATTTTCATTAACAACCAACCAGACATTATATTAAGTCTTTCAGTGAAAACCCCATGTTGATATGACTAGTCATTCAGTAGAAATAGTGATAACAAGATTTTCATGATATCAATCATAGTGGCCATATTGGATGTCTGAGCAGCACCGCTTTCATTCAGGACCAACCAGACATTATAAGACATCTTTCAGTGAAAACCCAATGTTGATATGACCATCCATTCAGAAGGAATAACATGAAAAATATTTTCATGATTGCTGCTGTGGTGGCCATATTGGATATTCACCATATTGTTCAGAGTGGCTTTTGGTTAATGATAAAGTTATTACAAATGTTATTAGCATAACACAACCATGTGGCAAATGTACAAAGATCTGACTCTATTAGTCTGTCTTATCTGAGTATTTTTTCCGGCTTGCAGAAAGGCTGGAGATGTTGTAATTGCAGCTTGTCCCATTTTCAACATAGTGAATTCTTCCCAAAAGTACAAATGATGTGATCTTCTTCGCTATTCTGATGATGAATACAGTAATGAGAACCATCACTATTGACAAATTATGGTTACAAGATCTTTTTACTATCTACAATCAATATCTTTATTCCCTTACCTTGTTAGCTTGACCTATCAAGGGGCAACAGATTCCAATCAAATTTCTGCGTTGTTTGGATAACCTACTAACACATCACAGCCATAATACATAATGATCCAAAATACTCATTTTATATATACAATTAGGTTATCAAAATAATATAATAATAATGATACAACTTTTTTCTTCAAGTTTTACTTGAATTGCGGATGGATGTAAGTTTGTACATCAAATTCAAATAGGTTTTAGGCTTATCTGCCCCATTATGGTCAATAAAATAAGGTTCCATTATGGTTAATAAAATAAGGCCCCATTATGGTTAATAAATCAAGGCCCCATTATGGTTAATAAAATAAGGCCCCATTATGGTTAATAAAATAAGGCCCCATTATGGTAAAAAAAAACAAACATTATGGTTAATAAAATAAGGCTCCATTATGGTTAATAAAATAACGCCCCATTATGGTTAATAAAACAAGGCCCCATTATGGTTAATAAAATAAGGTCCCATTATGGTTAATAAAATAAGGCCCCATTATGGTTAATAAAATAAGGTCCCATTATGGTTAATAAAATAAGGTCCCATTATGGTTAATAAAATAAGACCCCATTATGGTTAATAAAATAAGGTCCCATTATGGTTAATAAAATAAGGTCCCATTATGGTTAATAAAACAAGGCCCCATTATGGTTAATAAAATAAGGTCCCATTATGGTTAATAAAATAAGGCCCCATTATGGTTAATAAAATAAGGTCCCATTATGGTTAATAAAATAAGACCCCATTATGGTTAATAAAATACGTTCCCATTATGGTTAATAAAATAAGGCCCCACTATGGTTAATAAAAAGAGTCCCTCAAAGTGACTAATACTCTACTGGATGAAAAGTATTTCCACAAAAACAAGATAAGACAATTTCTTCCTTTTAACTATTGAGTGATTAAAGTATCTCTAATATTCTTCAGTGATTGAAAAAATTTCAGATTAGCTGATGTTGTGGCCATACTGGATTTCAGACTGGCACCTTTTTGATTAGGACCAAGTAGACATTATTAGAAGTCAATATGACGATCCATTTCAAGATGGCCATTGTGGTTGCCATATCAGCACCATTTTCTTTTATGACAAACCAGCCTTAAGAAAATGTGTTCAGTAAAGCCTCATTTTGATATGACCATTCACTGAAGTAGTGATAACAAGATTTTCAAGTTGGCCATTGTGATATCAATATTGAATTTCTTTGCAGCACCATTTTCATTTAGGACCATTATGCAATGGCAGATCTGGGTCTGTTCAGCATGTAGTTAAGACTCAACTTATAGTGGATATATATATGGTAATGTATTCCCATTATAATATCCCAACGTTCTGAGACTGTTTCTTTACAGTAATGGTGTTGCAGAAGTAAACAAGAGTCCCTCAAAGGACTGATGCTCAAATGGCCAAAAAGAATTTCCAGGAATTGTTGAATATTGAAATTTTATCTGATATTCTTCAGTGATAACAAGATTTTCAAATTAGCTGCTGTGGTGGACATATTATATGCCTGACTTGCACCATTTTCACTTAGAACCATGCAGACTTCATAAGAAGTTTTTGGTGAAAACCTAAACTCAGTATGACAATCCATTCAAGGTGAGTAGTGAAAACAAGATTTTCAAGACGGTCTTCATGAAAGCAATATTGGATGTACAATTGGCACCATTTTTTTTAGGACCAACTAGGTATCATAAAAAATCTTTTTTAAAACCCATGTTGATATGGCTAATGATTGGGAAGGAGATATAACAATATTTTGGGCCACCATTTTCAAGATCTACTGGCGTGGTGGCCATATTGAACATCAGATCAGCACCATTTTCATTTTGTACCAACTCATAAGTCTTTTAGTGAAAACCATGCGTGGGTATGACCTTCCATTTATGAGGAGGAGCGATAACTAGATTTTCAACATAGCACTATGGCAGCCATACCAGCTGCCAGAGCAGCGCCGATTTCATTTAAGACCGACTAGACAATTGGATAAATGTGTGCGTTTAAAATTTCATGGCAATCCTAAACTCCCTTTGCATGTATGAACAAATAAAAAGCATAATTTAAACTTTATCTCTTGAACAAGTGAGGAAATACTGACAACACAGTGGCAGCCTTTTGTGTTTGTGTCATTGTAGGGATATATTTGTTACTAGTGGCTACATATTTCTTATTCTAATTCAAAAATCAATAACACTTGTATAAACAATTTAAGCAAATTTTTTAATAGTGTCTATACACCATCCCCTCTTTGCCACAAAATTCATTCGCTAATCACTCAGGGATTATAAAGGTTAAATATTGTAAATTTATCTTTTATAGGGATAAATATGGTTAAGATATACTCACTTAAAAGTTGTGTCAAACTGAAAACAACAAAGATCCTGATCTGCTGTAGCATAATGCACCTGCCGATCATGGTCAATGTTATTTATTTTACTGATTACTCCTAACAAACTGCACAAATCAAGATCTGCTGTTGCATTATGCAGATCTGGGTCTGTTCAGTTGCAGTTAAAAACATCTTATAAGCAAGTACATACGGTATGTTTACAGTACAATATGGAGCCAAATCCATTACAGCAATGTCAAATTTTGTCTCCATTTATAGAACAATCACAGCCTTACATCTAAACCATGCTCTATAATTCCAGAAAATCTGACATGCAGAGACTGACCATTTATCACTGTAATGAATCAGATCGGTCAACAATGTAATTTGGTTTCAGTAAGAAAACATCAAAATCTAAAATAAATTTGTTCTGTTTATTAAACTGATTTGTTTTAGAAAGAAAAGCATTACTGTCTGCAATATGATAAGGGGACTGTAAAAATTACATATATCAAAGGCAAGCAGGTATTATTTCATCATCATCAAGATGAAAGTTTATGGTTGTTATAGCAATATTTTCTGAATTTACTTCACTGTTCTCTTCTAATGGCTTCCGTTACAAACCCAGAATGTCAAATGTTTAACAATAATTTCATTAATGTTTGGAATATGCTTTTAAGATGTATGTGAATGCAGAACTTGTTCCATTTAAGACTAATTTCCTTTTCCAAACCTTAATGAAGATATATATAGAAATATAAAAAATGTACAGAGAATTCTAAATTGTACTTTAGGTTCTACATAAAAGTCACTTTAGCCTTCTTCAAAACACGATGTATTTTTTTCAATACATGGGCAGCACACAACTGGAATGGACTGATAAATAAACAGTTTTCAACTGCTGGCCTATGTTTGTACAAATACATCCTTTCCCTCAAATATATCTGTAGTGGCTTCTCTCTGGCACGTAGTCATACTTTTGAAGTTAAACTTACAAAGTATCCTTTCAAAGTCAATTGCCTCCACCATTTTTGACTGATGTACAAAGTAACAATGCACCGCTGCTGCATGCTATTGGTTAGTTGGTATTAAATACAAAGGGATACAACTCGTGAAATCCAACAGCTGTTACTATGACAAAGCGCTCAAATATCTGATCGATCAGCCAAGGTGTAATTAGAATTAACACATTGGAACCATGGCTAATGAAGATACCTTTCTGTACCAACACCTCAAACTGTTATATCAAGCAAAACAAAAGATAAGCATCTAAGATGTCTATGTAATTAACACTGTTTTAGGTCAGCATTCTTCGTTTATGCCTAATTCAGATTCTGACTTCCAACTATATGGTTTAACACGGCTTTAGAAATCACAAATCTTTAAAAGATTTTGCCTCTGTTGTATAAGCATTAATCTGTTGATTGGTTCTGAGCTTAATCTACTGCTTATCTGTGTATGAATATATATTGTTCTGTACTGAGAATCCACTTTACAGTCTGTGGCTAAAGAGGCATATTCATAGCTAGCGTAGCCAGCTGGAACATGATTCCACAAGGCTAAATTGTCAGGAAATAGAAATGAAAAGCGCATTCTACAGTTAAATTTTATGAATTTTAATTTGACTTGTTTGCCTGCCTTTTCTACATTTAATTTCAAAATACTGCTGAAATGAGGGGTTGACCAGCATACTGTTTTGTTCGTCCAGCATGTACATCAGACTCATATTTAGCACCATTTTCAGGTTCAAAATCACTCATTGTTATCTCCATTAACATTTTCTCAGCTTCAATAATCTGATATACTTCCTAACTTTAAAAACAAATTGCCTTCATGACTATGTTCAGCCCATATTTGCCAAATGAAATCATTATCTAAAGATGAACCATGTTGAGAATCAGCCATTTTGGGTCTTTAGATAGCCTGTATTATAAATACACATTTGTAAAATTTCCTTGGTGCAAGACTCAAACTACAACAGAATGCTTGTTACGAGGCCCAATGTGCAAATTAAATTTAGTTTAGCAACCATTCATGTCAAGCCGAAGAAATTTAATGTGCAAACAGTTTTAAAAAATATATGTCACAACAAGAGCTGCAATATTTCTACTGGCTTATGTTTCGACAAGCACTTTATAGGATGAATAAAATTGTATACTGTGCCGAGTTCATTATCATATGCATGACTTGGACCTAATTTGTGGAAGATCTTGTGCATCACCACTTTGAAAGTGCGCTAATTCGTACAAGATGTGGCCTGAAAAATGTGATCACAAAATGTTGTTTTCACTTGAAATATCTATGCTGGGCAAAAATTTGTATTTCAGGGAGTTCTGTTAGCAAATCGGAAGATCAAACGATGGGGGTCAAAAATTAAAAGATAACAGACAATCTAGGAGACTTGGCATGTATGATGATGATGATAATGTTGATTATTATTATCATTATTATTATTATTATTATTACAAAAGTGCATTCTGCAATCTCTGGGTTACTGAATTTTTCCAAGTGAGGGCTATATTTTGATTTTGAATTGCCATATTCTGAATATCAGTGTGATCAAAGATGTATATGATAAAGTATTAAAGTGAACCCTTTGCTTTATTTGCAGTATTAGATTGGTTTGCTGTGTGAGGTTTCATTTTCATTTTAGTTTACCATACATTCCTTTGATTAACTAGTCTGTAGGAAATGAGAAGGCAGCAAAACGGACAGTACACTCCATTACATCTTGCCAATCAAAAGCAAATGAATATGGATCCAGCCCAATAATTTTCATTGCAAAGTCAATAATCTACAGTCTACATCAAGTCTTCACTAACAAGATGTCCAACAGAGTTCATCCCAGACATAGCCAATAAAACAAATGGGACCAATGCTTTTGACATATTTTATCATATATAATTGCTTAAAAGTCAAGTCCAACTGCAAACTGCACAGACCCAGATCTGCCGGCACATTATGTGCCAGCAGATCTGGGTCAGTGCAGTTTGTTAGGAGTTATCAGTAGAACAAACAGCACAGACCCTGGTACAGGCACATTATGCTACAGCAGATCAGGATCTATGTTGTTTGCAGTGTGACTTGATGTTTAAGTGAGTATAGATGGTACCTTTCAGCATTGAAAAGCTGATATATGGTATCATTTTAAACCTTTCCAGCACATACTAAGCAACGCTTGTCAAGACATGACAGTTTCATTATCTGCCAATAAGATATTTTAATAGCAAGCAGATGTACTACCTAGGACATTTTAAAAAAAAAAACTGTTGAGAACCGCTGATTCAAATTATTTGAAACTGGTCCCTATAACTTCCTCTAGAGGTTCCCTACTAATTAATTCATACAAAAAGAAATGGAGACAAATCTTTCCATCATTTATTACATTTCAGATGAGGAATTATATGTGGGGGTTTTATAACACCTGAATTCAAGAAAAATCTATGTATACCTAACTCAACATGAATCCTGATTATATCAACATATCCTAAAATATCTGAAAAATATTGCAACTGAATAGTCCATCTAACCATGAAGGGGTCTTTAATGACCATCTTACCAACTAGGAGTCTGTAATGACCATCTTACCAAGGAGAAGTCTATAATGACCATCTTACCAACCAGAAGTCTGTAATGACCATCTTATCAAGGAAGGGTCTATAATGACCATCTTACCAAGGAGGAGTCTAAAATGACCATCTTACCAATAAGTTTCTATAATGACCATCTTACCAAGGAGGGGTCTATAATGACCATCTTACCAAGGAAGGGTCTATAATGACCATCTTACCAAGAAGTTTCTATAATGACTGTCTTACCAAGGAAAAGTCTATAATGACCATCGTACTGTACCAAGGAGGGGTCTATAATGATCATCGTACCAAGGAGGGGTCTATAATGACCATCTTACCAAGGAGGGGTCTATAATGACCATCTTACCAAGGGGTCTATCTATGATGACCATCTTACCAAGGAGGAGTCTATAATGACAATCTTACCAACTATAAAGTCAGACTGGTTCAAAAGCATTGTCTTGAAGTTATCAGAGGTCTGAAATTACCTCTGAAAATCAGTATGCAACCAATATACCCATACAGCTCCAAACAGCATATCATACCATCACATAATGTGTATTAGAGGTTTATACTGCATTTGTATGTGTACAGTATGTACCAGTATATAAAGTGATATTGAAGCTTTGTTTCATTTGTATGTGTACAGTATGTACCAGTATATAAAGTGATATTGAAGCTTTGTTTCATTTTTATGTGTACAGTATGTACCAGTATATAAAGTGATATTGAAGCTTTGTTTCATTTGTATGTGTACAGTATGTACCAGTATATGAAGTGATATTGAAGGTTTACGTTTCATTTGTATGTGTACAAATGTACCAGTATATAAAGTGAAACTGAAGGTTTATGTTTCATTTGTATGTGTACAGTATGTACCAGTATATAAAGTGATACTGATGGTTTATGTTTCATTTGAATGTATATAGTATGTACTGGTGTATAAAATGATACTGGAGATTTATATTGTATTTAGATGGTTACATGTACCCAGATTTAAAGAGATATTGTTGTTGTTGTTGTTGTTGTTGTTGTGGTGCTTAACGCCATTTTTCAGCACACGATAGGCTATACATGGTGGCCAGTATTAATGGTGGAGGAAGAAACCGGGAAATCCGCGGAAAGAACCACTGACCCATGAGAAGCTACTG
This sequence comes from Megalonaias nervosa, assembly GCA_016617855.1. NCBI lineage: Eukaryota > Metazoa > Mollusca > Bivalvia > Unionida > Unionidae > Megalonaias > Megalonaias nervosa. Next base: position 164,535 of record JAECUM010002068.1, read on the forward strand.
GCAAGCTTTCTCACATATCCACATTCGCCGAATCTTAGACTCGAACCCACGCAGACAGAGGTGAGATGGCAGTGATCCGTAACGGAGAGCGCTTTAGACCACTCGGCCACTCGGGGCCCCCAAAGAGATATTGAAGGTTTATTTTGTGAACAGGTATTTACAAATCAACTTGCCCAGCTCCTGGGACAAGCTCAAATTTACTTGGGCAAGTTGAAGTTTCCACATAACTTGTCCACAGGCAAGTCCCAAAAATTTAGTTGGATTTTGTTAGTGTTCCATTACTAACTGAAGCCAGCTTTGACAATAAAGGGATAAATGTTGCTATTCTAACTTATCATTACATTTTAATTGTAATATCTGCATGTATCCAGGATTAGCCAATGTTCAGGTCCCTAACCTAGCCTCAGGCAGTTTGTTAGCTGAGTCTAAAGATTGTTTTGATGCATGTCACCATCTTTAGGTGAGTAAGGCATTAATTGTTAATAAAATAACTTTTGAGATTTCATTGACAGGTGTGTTTGCAAATAAAAGGCACTCATCACTAACGATGAACCACAAGGATTTCATTCAAAGCATGTGGTGTTTATTATCCATTCTTTATGAGGTAATCAAAAGGATATCGATAAGTAAACACTGCTTAACAAACAATTCAATGAATAAAAATAAGTGTTCTCACTCTCAAGAGTTGGCTTGTCAAAAATTTTGATTCATGTCAGTGATTTCAAGATGACTAGATGCTAATTATTAAGTACATAGATAAAATCAGTGTTCACAAATCTTTCAGATGTGAGTATAAATTATTCATTACAAACATTCTAGCTTTCATTATTATTCATGTAACACTCCAGTGGCCTAGTGGTTAGAGCATCTGCCTTGGATGCAGGAGGTTGTGGCTTTGAACCTCAGCTGAGTCATACCAAAGACAGATAAAAATGGTACTAACAGCTGCCTTGCTAGGCGCTCAGCATTCAGAGGTTAGTGTTACGACTGGTTGACCTGGTGTCAGGATGTGACTGGGTGGGACATCATGCTACATGTCTACAGCATGATGCCCCAGTGCTAGACATCACTATAAACTGCCACACTGCAGACATCATAGCGATATGACTGAAAAATTGTTAAAGCTATGTCAAAAATCTAAGTCACACACACACACACACACACACATTATTGATGTAGCTGATGACATGAGTCTGCTATCTTATTTAGGCAAGAAAGGAACTTGATAAAGTTTCTAGTTCAAATGAACCTGTATTATAGAAAAATAAGCAGTATGATGCTGCAAAACATGCAAGAAAATTTCAATCATTGTGGAACAGAAAGTATCCTTTGTGGAACAGAGAGTATCCATTGTGGAACAGTGAGTATGCATGGAACAGTGAGCATCCATTGTGGAACAGAGAGTATCCATTGTGGAACAGTGAGTATCCATTGTGGAACAGTGAGTATCCATGGCTAGAACATGACTCAGCAAATGAATTAATTTTCTGCAGCCACTGCAGAAAATATCCCAAAACTGCTAGAGGCAAAAACAGGATAGCAAATCCATTTCCCATAGGGAAAGACAACTTAGCAGAAGCAGACATGTGAGTGGACATGCACACCCCATGAGAACATGAATGAGTCAAATCATTGAAAATTTTGTGACTATTTCAGTGATTGACCTATGTTTACCTTGTGTTTTTCATTGATGCATAATTAAATGTGCATGACCATTAGAATTTTAATTGTAAAGTTAAATAATAAGGCTATGTATAAAATATGATTAAAATTAAATTAACGCAGCTCAGTTATTGGCCATTTAAAAAATCTCTCTCTCTCTCTCTAAATATATAAAAAATCTAGCTATTTCAAAACCATTTCTACCTGAACATTTCTGAGGCAAGCTCAATTTTCCCTAGGGCAAATTCAATTTCCAAACATGTACCAGAAAAAAAGGTGATATTTAACATATATTTATGTCTTCATATACACATAAGAAGTACCAGTATATAAAGTGATACTGGAGATTGATAATGTATATATATATATATATATATATATATATATATATATATATATATATATATATAGTATATACCATTATATAAAGAGATATTGAATGTTTATACTGCTGTTATATGTGTATAGTGTGTACCAATATATACACTGATATTTTGAGGTTTGTACTGCATTTATATGTGGACAGGATGCATCAGTACACAAAGTGATGATATTGGAGGTTTATAATGTATATATGAGTACAGTATACCAGTATATATAAAGTGATATTGATGTTTCATAATGTATTTATATTTGTACAGTACCTACTAGTAAATAAAGTGATATTGGAGGTTTATACTGTACTTGTATGTGTGTAGCATGTACCAATATATAAAGTGATTTTTTAGATTTCTGTATTTTTATGTGTACAGTATGTACCAGTGTATAAACTGGATAATTTAGGTTTATCCTGCATTTATGTGTGCAGTATACACCCATTTATAAAGTGATATTGTAGGTACTACATACATACAGTATATAAAGTAATATTATAAGTTTTATACTGTATTTATATCGGTATGGCACATTCTTCATTGTAACCAACATAGATACAGACCGCTCCACTGTAAAGCAGTAAACTTTACTTAACTCCAGATCATATTCCAGATTTTCAGACCTGCAATGTCATTCATTGTTTAAAATAGTGAGTCAAGATCTGCTGTCATATAACAGTCTGGCAGATCTGGATCTATAATGTTTACTTGAACCCCTTAAACAATGAACAATACAGACCCTGATCCACTGGCATAAATGTTCTGGTAGATATGGATCTACACTGTTTGCTTAAATTCACAATACCATGAACAATATAGACCTTGATCCACTGTTATAATGTGATTGCAGATCTGGGTCTATATTGTTCAGTTAAATTCACAATGCCATGAACAACACTGACCCTTATCCACTGTTATAATGTGATTGCAGATCTGGGTCTATATTGTTCAGTTAAATTCACAATGCCATGAACAACACTGACCCTTATCCACTGTTATAATGTGATTGCAGATCTGGGTCTATATTGTTCAGTTAAATTCACAATGCCATGAACAACACTGACCCTTATCCACTGTTATAATGTGATTGCAGATCTGGGTCTATATTGTTCAGTTAAATTCACAATGCCATGAACAACACACTGACCCTTATCCACTGTTATAATGTGATTGCAGATCTGGGTCTATATTGTTCAGTTAAATTCATAATGCCATGAACAACACAGACCCTGATCCAATGTTATAATGTGCTAGTAGATTTGGGTCTACATTGTTCACTTCAATTCACAAGCCATGAAAAACACAGACCCTGATCCAATGTTATAAGGTGCTTGCAATCTGGGACTATATTACCCACTTATATTCACAATGCCATGAACAATATAGACCTGATCCACCATTATAAGATGACAGACCTAGGTCTACATTGTTCACTTAAATTCACAATGCCATGTACAATATGGACTCTGAGCCACTGTTATAATACACTGCCAGATTTGGGTCTACATTCTTCACTTAAACTCATAATACAAAGAATTACATTGACCCTGATCCAGTGCTGTACCATGTTCTGGCAGATCTGGGGTATACACTGCTCACCTGAAATGCACAATAGAAGACCCCATTGACCCTAATTCACTGTCATATGTGTATGTATATATATATATATCTATTGTTACGTATTTGTAATTTAATTACTTGTGTGTTAGTTTTAAATCCTTTTTTTATTTTATTTTTGTTTCATTACATTTTATTATAATGATAACTTTCACGGGATTTGACTATTTTCGAAAAATTACTTCTCTGTTTTGACCTGATTTGAGCGTAAAAGGTATTACATTATTAGTATTTTTAGCTCACCTTGGTTGAGACGTTTTGTAAGCACCAAGCGAAAATGATTGACTATTACCAAAGTCATGTTCGGCCCACGTGTTAGCTGAGTTGTAAACAGCCTTTCTTTTTTTAATTTATTTCCAGTGTGGGAATCTGATTCTTAGTTAGGGCTATTGTAGCGTACGTGCAAATTGTCATTTTTTTTTACTGTGCTGTTTGATGATTAAGTGATCATGTGACCCATCACGAGTGTCGAAATGACGTTTTAGTTGGGTTTAATACTCAAATATCAGTGAAGTTTGGTCAGTCATATCATACACCTTTAAGAGCTCTAGGTGGGTTTTTTTTATTGTTGATGCTAGTTTGTTCTGAAGTTCATCTGTTTTTTGGGATTTAATAATTTGTATTCTCTAGAAAACTACACAAGCTCTTCTTTATAAAAGTTCTGGGACAAAGACATTCAGTGGAAATTTATTCTGGAATTCTAAACATAACATTATAAATTGTGTTTCAATGAGGAACTGTTGCCATCAGTACAACGACCTCATCTGACGTCATCGCCTTCCATATTGTAATTTCATCGAGATTCAAACCTGGATTCAATTAGAACTGTTTAGTGATAAGACTTATATTTTTCAATTCTAGGATTAATTTTTGGATTATATTCACAAACTGTAGGTCCTATTTCATATTTTTACCTTTGTTTTCTAGGGAAATTATTTTGTTAAAATTTACAAAGCTTGTTGGCTTCACTCTTTTTTTTTGTTACTTTTGTATGAGTCTACACGTACAGATATATATATGAGCAACATGGATTCTGATCCACAGCTTTATAATACATGGTAGATCTGGGTCTCCACTCTGGGCTTGAACACATAATACAATGAACATCACAGACCCTGATCCACTGCAGTATAATGCTCAAGCTAATTTGGGAATAGTGTTCACTTGAACTGAGAGTGAATAACATAGACTCTGATCCACCTGCACCTCATGCTACCATATATCTGGGTTTACACTGTTCACTTGAACAGGAAAGACCATAATCCAGTGTTGCATAATGCTCTGGCAAATTCGGGTCTTCATTGGTAACCTGAACGTATAATAAAATAAATACATATACCTGATCTACTGTCACCTCATGCTATGGTAGATCTGAATCAATCTGTTTACTATAAGCTGTAATAAAATAAAATGCACAGACACTGATAAGCTGTCACCTCATCTAATAGCAGGTGTGTATCCACACTGTCCACATGCACTCATGATGAACAGAATCAACCCTGATTTAATGTTATATAATGTTCTGTCAGGTCTGTGTCTTCAGTGTTACTTGAACTCATAGACCCTGTCCGCTGTTTAACAATGCTCAGGTAGATTTGGGTCTCTACTGTTAACTTAAATTTATAATATAATGAACTGCATAGACCTTGATCAGATGTTGTATAATGCACTGAGAAATCAGGTTCTACAGTGCTTATATTTTGACTTGAATTGTAAAATTTACTTGAGTCAAAATTTATTCTGGATTTTCAGCATGTAACTTAAACCCAAATTCCCAAGTAAGCCTTAACGTATTGAATCTTCTTCATACATTTTGCCAAGAAAGAAGATAAATCTTTAGAACATTCAGGACTTTCTTAATTTACATATTCTTGCATTGTCTGACAAATTATAATGACAATATAATTCCAAATGTCAAATCTATTTTCTAGAATTTTCAGCCTGCCTTTGGAGTTTTGTGTTCAAAAATCCTTTCAAGAAAATTGAAAGAGCTAGTAATTATACTGAATTATACTTAGACCTTGTAACACAAGAAATGACTTCTAACATGATCACTGTGCAAGTCATCTCATGTTAATGAGCAAGGCCCCTACATAAAAAATCAACATTTGTAGGTCTGTGTGCCATTTGACGTTAATGACCATGGCCCCTACATCCAAAATCAATGTTTGTAGGTCTGTGTGCCATTTGACGTTAATGAGTATGGTCCCTACATACAAAATCAACGTTTGTAGGTCTGTGTGCCATTTGACGTCAATGAGCATGGCCCCTACATACAAAATCAACATTTGTAGGTCTGTGTGCCATATAAAATCAACGTTTGTAAGACTTTGTGCCTTAGTAAGATATTATTCCTATGGAAGTTCTATATTTCACTTTTGAAAATAGAGCCTGTAGATATTATGTGTATCCTTCCTAGGCCTATAGATACCATGTGTACCATCCCCAGGTCTGCAGATACTGTGTGTATCTTCCCCAGACCTGTAGATAATATATGTATCCTCCTCTGGCCTGTATATACCTTCTGCACCCTCCCTAGGCATGTAGATACCATGTGCATCTGCCCAGGCCTGTACACACCATGTGAATCCTTCTCAGGCTTGTAGATACCTTTTGTATCCTCCCCATGCATTTGTATCCTCCCCATGCATGTAGACTATATGTATCCTTGCCAGGCCTATAGATACCATGTGTATCCTTCCCAGGCCTGTATATACTATGTGTATCCCTCCCAGGCCTGTAGATACTATAAGCATCCTTTCCAGCCCTGTAGATACTATATGTATCCTTTCAAGGCCTGTAGATACAATATGTATCCTTCCCAGGCCTGTAGATACCAAGTATAACCTCCTCAGGCCTGTATATACCATGTGTAGCCTGCCCAGGCCTGTAGACACCATAATTATCCTCCATAGATATAAAAATGCCAATATTACACAATATTTAAAACTACACATCACTTTCCACAGACAAACACTGTTCCAATAGAAACTTTTGTCTTCAAGGTCCTTGACTCCCTGGTCATTTCTGTCAATGATACAGACTGATGCTCAGAGTTAACTGGTTTAATCTCTTAATCAAGACATAGAATAACACATTGATTAACAGCTTGCCTTGAAGCATAAATAAGATGTACACAGTAGGTGTTCCAACTGACCATTTAAAAAAATGATTTTCCAAGATAATGTATCTCTTTATCATTGGTCAACCTCCACATGCCAAAGCAGATTGCAAGAAAAAAAATAGCATGTCATGAAAGATACGAGAAAAATATTGGAAAAAAATGATTTTAAAGAAAATAAAATAAACTTTCTTCTTTGCTAATTTTCTATCTTTGTTAGAAAGTCAACATAAAAAGATAAATATAGGCCTGCAATCAGTTTTCCTACTACTTCAGTCAGAAAGCTTTAAGTACCATATATACTTGCTTATAAGTCAAGTCAAAATTGCAAAAACAAAGATCATGATCTGCTATAGCATAAGGTACATGCAGATCAGGTCTGTGCTGTTTGTTCTACTGATTACTCCTAACAAACTGCAGAGACCCAGATCTGCTGGTGCTTTATGTAATGGCATATCTGGGTCTCTCCAGTTTACAGTTAAATTTGTCTTATAAGCGAGTAAAAATGGTATATGTTTTACATGATTTATTAATGTTCTTCATCTCTTCTTGAATTCCTCTTTCCAACATCAAAGTTGGTCAATGTTGGTGTAAACTGACTGGTAAAATGCAGAGTGGTAAAATCCAGATTGTCCAGTGACTGAGGTTGATACGACTATTGGTCCAACGAAATATGCCCTTTGATCCACCTTTGTATGAAGTGCATAGATCATTATTAGCGATTGCAGAGATCCATACTGTTCAATAATGTGCTGACAGATCTGAGTCTATGCAGTCTGTTAGGAGTAATCAGTAGAACAAATAGCATAGACCCTGATCTGCCAGAACATTCAGATCAGGGTCTTTGTTGTTTGTAGTTTGGCTCAACTTATAAGCAAGTGTATATGGTACATGGGTCCATGAATTTGGTTTGGACTTGTAAATTGTAGACATTCAATACCCAAAATATCCACAACTCTTTCTCAAAGAGGAAAAACAAGTTGGATCAGGCCCATATCATTACTTTTACTTGGATTTTTTAGTAAATGACCACTCAACAATGAGGCAGTATGCTTCCAGTGTTCCTGGGGGACATGATTCCCAATTACGCATGATAAGTTCTTGGGGGACGTGATTCCCTATTACGCATGACAAGTTGCACCATCTTCTGTGTTCATGTTTGTAACTGCGTGTTTATAGTACATGTACATCACTTCCTCACTGTAAGAACCTTCATTAAAACATGGTTCCTGTTATAACACCCTTCATTATAACATGGTTCCTGTTATACGGTCCATCATTAAAACATGGTTCCTGTTATAACACCCTTCATTATAACATGGTTCCAGTTATGCGGTCCATCATTATGACATGGTTCCTGTTATAAGGCCCTTCATTATAACATGGTTCATATTATAGAACCCTTCATTATAACTTGGTTCCTGTTACACCTCTCCCTCGATAACTCGCGCACAACGGGAACCACAAACATAGACCGCACTATAAGCGAGGGCGCGAGTTACCGAGGGACCTCCAAAAGTTGAAAAAATTTGCTTAGACATCGAGAAAACAGCGGAGGGGGGATCAGGGTTAGGGAACTGGGCTGTTTAATGACTGAATGCTCATTTTACAATCACGTCGATAATAATTTTTAATAACACGCTTTTCTAATGAAGTTGTTCATTAGTCAGTTTAAATAACATTTATTTTCAAAATGTCCAACATGTGAAAGATCGTCCCAACTGGTTTCAACAACCATCACGTGTACGCGAAAACATCTGTGTATTATTACGTCACTGCTTTTGTTTTCTTGATGAGTCTGGTTCCTGGAGTGGTATTTGATAGTATCCTGCCAAATCAGGAGTCAAAAGTGCAGGGAACTAGACTAACAGTCGATACACCACCAAACAAGATTCCTTTGTTTCAAAAACAAGTGAAATTTATTTCGTGAGACGATCGTCTACGTCGAATCTCAATTTTTGTATTGTTCAATTAGTACAGTTTTGATGTCATGATTTTATTGGAAGTAATAATGAAACTTCTTATCATCCTTGAGGATATCTCTAAGTGCCAGTTCAAGAATTGTCTGAAACTCACTTGCCCACAATGGTCCGTATCTGTGAAACCAAGTTCTTTATTTTACGAAGTATTCATTTCGCTTGGTTGCCTTGCAATCTCTGATCACAGTTACCAATGAGGTGGCTAATTTAAGGTAGTTTCTGTTACATACACAATAACATTTATAACAGTGATTGGTCAAATGAAGTGAGTTCATCCGACATACTACCGGGGCCACTAGATTTTAAGTTTGTAGGATTTTCATGCCTTTTAACTTTTCTTTTATTCCCACTCCTTTATTTGATTCAAAAGACATAACGTGATAATACAAAGGAGGCCAGCTTTTAATTCAGTACAACAATACAACAAATACTTCCGCACATCAGTTATCAAAACACGGTCGGCACCTAATCAGGTTCTCAGAGAAACACTCGCTGACATAGCTGTTATGGTAGATTGACACATTTCACATTTAATTACAAGAGGACACATTACATTTATGATGATTACACTTAAAAGGAACTAAAAGATAGAACTAGAACATAAATTTCAGTTGATAAAAAAAATATTTAATTTGTATTTATTTATTAAAGTACTACCTCCACTCGGCGTAAGTGACATTTTCATTGATTGAAATTTCCTTGCATATCATTAATTGCGGTGTACGACCCTTTGGAAAGAAACTGTCAAAAATTTTATGACTTATTTTTAAATTTGATATTTCATAATGTTGATTAAAATTTCAGGTCCTATCTACCGTTTTCGATGATAAAACGAGCGATATATCAAAGTTTCCGTTACTAATTTTGATCGTGATTTTCTTTAAGTTCAATAAATAGGGATCAATTTTTGGGGTATTTTCTGGTTTAAAAAATGGGATCCACGCCTGACCCTGCATTATAAGCGGGTTCACGAGTTATCGAGGGAGTGGTGTATATGGCCCATCATTATAACATGGTTCCTGTAATAAGACCCTTCATTGTGACATGGTTCCTGTTATAAGGCCTTTCAATACAACACAGTCCTTGTTATTTGGCAATTATGGAAATGGATCCAACTGAATTAATTTGTCAAGGCCAGGTCACTTACAACAGGGGCTGAAGAGAAAGTTTTCTTAATATTCCAATTGAATCCAAATACATCTGATTAAGAGATTTTTGTATCCAATGTAGCATAGATATGTAAGAGAAGTTCTTATGGACTTGCTATAAGTTCAGTGCATGGGCTAATAGATTAAAATTGGACATTTTGTTTCATTGGGAGCTGGGGAGCTTATTGGAAACATGATTTTTGCCTGCAAGACCTTCTTTACATAAAATCCCAATGCTACCCAAAAGATCTGTGAAGGTTCATCTCTCTGTATGAAGTCTAGTCAGGTCTGCTTTTGACCTAACATGAGGAAGTCTCAAATACAGACAAAAATTCAAGTCCTGGAACCACTGAGTTTTGACTACAGAAAATCTGGTCTCAAAATTATGTTTTTTCATATGTGTTTTTTAATCTGGCTAAAATGTCTGTATTACTTGATATCAGTGTAAAGCTACATACTTGTTCTGTTCTCTAATACCACCCACTTGGGTCTATCATCAACTGCAATGTCACAGACCCTGCATGAAGCAACCTACCTCATGATGCAAAATTATGTCGTTTGGATTTAATAAGTTATGTGGAAATAAAATTAGGTGTATAATGTATTTCATTACAAGGTGGTCTCACTTTAAGACAGAATACTCTATGGCTACCATGGAAAGCATTATAATCAGGGAATACTATGAGAAGTACTTTGTTATAATGTTGTCTGTCTATAAAGTATAATACTCTTTGACTCCAATGTGAGAGTACTGTATATGTATCATGTAATTCATTTCCAGTTCCACAATAAAGGCATTTATGCTTCTATGGCCAGATTATAATGAAGAAGTACTCTATCATATACTTCATTATAAGGCAGTCTCACTGTAAGGTTATATACTCTATGGTTCCAATAGACAGCATGATAATAAGGGAGTACTTTATCATGTACTTCATTATAAGGCAGCTTCACTATAAAACTGTATGCTGTATGACTCCCACAGACAGCATTATAACCAAGGAGTACTGTATATTGTCTTTCATTATAAGGAAGTCGCAGTATAAGGTGGTATATACTTCACAACAAACAACACATCAGCACAATCCTGGCAATACAGTGCTGAGTAAAAGTGTGGTTTTAATAATATTACAAATTTACAGACAAGAATGACAAATTGCCAAAATGTAAACTTTTCCAAATAAAAGTAAATATAAACTGTTACCAGATAAGTTATACTGCTGCCGTGCTGCCAGATAAAATTTACCACTGCCATACTGCCAGATAAATTATACTGCTACCAGATAAAATATACAGCTATTTGACTAAAATATATTGCTGCCATGCTACCAGATACAACATACTGCTACCAAAAAATATACTGTTGCCATGCTGCCAGATAAATTATACTACAAGAAAAAATATACTGCCACCAGATACAATCTATGGCTACAAGATAAATATACTTTCACCAGATAAAATGCTGCTACCGAATAAAATATTCTGCAAAAAGAAAAAATACACTGCTGACATGCTACCAGAAAAATATACTACAACCAGACAAAATATAATACTACCAGATAAAATATATTGCAATTAGACAAAGTCTACTGCTTCCAGATAAAATATGCTGTTGTCATGCTGCCAGATAAAATATACAGTTACCAGACACAATATACTGCTAACAGATAAAATATACCACTGCCAGAGAAAATATACTTCTGCCAGATAAAATATACAGCTACCAGATACATTATAGAAGTTGGTATGAATAGGGTTTAAAAGCATGTCGGAACAACCTTGACAATACTGCCATTGGTATGGATCTCACTAAATTACTAGAATTTCATTTCAGTGCTATTTAATTTACTTTACTTTTTCATTCTTGTCTCATAAGTGTCAGTGATTTTATATTTGCAAATACTTTATATTTTAGTTCTTGACTCATAAAAACCAGTGATTTTATATTTGCAAGTACTCCATTGTTTAATTTATGGCTTATGAATGTCATTTATTTTACATTTGCAAGTACTTTATTTTTCAAATTCTTGAGTAATAAAAACCAATGATTTAACATTAATATACTTTATTTTTAGTTCTTCACTCATAAAACCAAGTGATTTTCAATTCTTGCTTCATAAACACCAGTGATTTTACATTTAGAAGTACTTTATTTTTCCTGTTTTAATGCAGGACAGAGGTTTCTTGGAATAATCTTTGTATTATAAAATGAGGAGCGATTGATTTGATTTCTTTTTTTTGATTGTTTGGTTAATGAATAACCACAAAATTGAATCCAATACAAAAAAGTATTGCTAGCAAACTCCAAGCGACAATGTGACCTGATGAAATTTTATTCCAATGAAACTGTCTGTTTACTCTTTACAAAAGGTAACCCCACCAATAGTTCTGATTTTACATTGTGTCCATTTACAATACAGTAGAATCTCATTTATGTATTATCAGTTTATTCAAGCCTCATATATGTCTCTTCCAAACATGCAGATTTGGTAGGATCCTTGACCAATAAATCACTCCACCCCCCAAATCTGTTTGATACTGATGGACAATATGTGGGTCTGATGTCACCTGTTCACTAAAACGTGCTATTTTGCTGCATGCAAATCTTTCTGGAAAAAGCCTGCATACACTTTAGACACATACTGGAAACTGGTAACAGCCATATCTATTGCAAAATTAAAAATGGCCCCAGGACAGAGGGATGTGCTATTCTATGTGGATTTACAAGTCACCAAACATATGATTTGCACTGGAAATATAATGTACATGTTACCAATGAACCCTTTCAGCCGACGGTAGCTCCACAGCCACAAGAAATACCGGTAAGTGTATAAAATGTACATTGATGTGTGCAGCCAAAATTGACTGCAGATTTTTTCAGGTTTTGATGAATAGGTGATATCAGCCCCTAAACCACCAATCATTATCATCACAGGTGAGGGTTTGATTTAGCAGCCCAGTAGGACAGAAACTCATTTATCTGACTCCAGTTTACCTAAGTATTAAGTATTCTTCACGTTCCAGGACAAAAATCAGATAAACAAACTTCAACTGTATTTTCATATAGTACATGGATTGTCAGCTTGGAAATCCAAAATTACATTACCATAGGTACTTGCTTACTAGTTGAGTCCAACTGCAAGCTTCACAGACCCAGATCTGCCGGTGCATAATGCACCAGCAGATCTGGATCGGTGCAGTTTGTTATGAGTAATCAGTAGAATGAACATAAACCCAGCTCTACAATTGCATAATGCACCGGCAGGTCTGGATCTGTGCAGTTTGTTTGGAGTAATCAGTTGAACAAACAACATAGACCCTGATCTGATGGCATGTTATGCTATGGCAGATCAGGATCTTTGTTGTTTGCAGATTGACTCTTCTTATAAATGAGTACTGTATATACAGTGTTTGGAATGCATACCAACATTGTTAGATGTATGTAACATTTACCTGTGATTTTATTGAAGTATGAGTCTAAAGCAAATGTACATCCCTGCACACAGCCTTGCCTCTGAAATGTAAACACAACAGGTCAATGGAACAGTATAACCCATCTTGAAAGACCATCCATTCTGCCAAAGACATATGGTCTCTCAAGACACTGTGTTATCTCTCATTACAGGTAATAACATATGGTCTCTCAAGACAGGTGGTTTCTCATAGCAGTGGTCATTCAAACACAGGTCTTATTTTAACTAAAACAAGATTTTCAAAATGGCTAATGTGGCAGTCATATTGGAGGTCAGATTGGCATCATTTCAGTTACCACCAACTAAACATCACACTGAGATCATAAGTGTATTCTGAAGCAGAAATATTGAATATTGCCAACCTGTTAATATAATCTCATTCTTTTAATTATTTTTATGTACAAATAATGGATATGGTGTAGCTGGTGTATTCAAAGATATTCTCTATCTTACATTTAATAGTATTACTACCATACAAATCTGGATCAGAAAAAATTAATTTCTTTTATCTGATATCAGTATTGTGGTTAGGTAAGTTGAAACGTTAAGATACACATCTCCCTGTCCAGAAATCCCTGAAGTGTTCTATAATTGTCATTTAAAATTCACCAAATACTTGTATCACTGATTTATTATTTTGTTTACCACAAGCAGAAGAGGTTTTCACAAACAGATCAGAAAATTTCTACTGAAGTATGTCAAACTACACAGCATTACTTATTAGGACACAGATTACATTCATTATTGACTCTTATGTCATATTGTAAAATTTTTAAATTTCTACAACAGAACCAGAACACTATGCTATCAGTATCTAATAAGTCACATCAGAATGCTGAATAATAATACATTATTACATTAATAAATTAATACATTAATAAATTAATACATCATTGCCAGTTGTATAGTAAACAAATTTTACTGATTTAACTTCAAGCTCTCTACATATATATAATATTAAGAAAGATGAAAGTGTTGAGAGGTAGAAATTGTAAAAGTCTTCTAGAATGTAAGATACCTCTACAAGCTGGGCACTTCCAATGTACTGTGGTGAATGGCTCTGAATGGAAAATAAAATCATGTAATAACCAAGTATGCAACATGTAAATACAATAGCAATCATCAATACAAGAGTCCCTTGAAGGGACTGATGCTCTACTAGCTGATGACAATTTCCAGTTCTTCTGTCCTTTCATTCCATTTCACTGCGGAGTATAGAAATCATCTCTCATATATGTTTGAAACTCCAACATAATGAATTTTGTAAAACAAAAACATTTTATTACATGTGTAAGTTAAAATGGTTAAAATGTCCACTAGATATCTTAAAGTACAATACATGGGAGTTTTGTCATGGTCTTTGACCTTGAACCAGATATCATTGAACTTATGTCAGAAAAAATGTCAAGACATACCTACATGCTATGTTTGATTACATCTAAAATTAATATTTTTTGGAAAGAATGAAAACACAGTAATTTCTAGTGATGAAAAATGATGTTTGTGTCTAATGTTCTATTGATTTGGAAGGACACTTGCTCTTTGAGTTTTAATTTGTAACAAATATACTTTTAAATGTTACTGGTTATAGAACTGTGCATTATTAATTCAACTAGTATCTGGTTCATTCCATGTGTCAAAAAATGAATCTTTTTTGACATTTCATGAGACTATTTCCAGTGGTTGCATTATTGTATTTTTTTTGATAAACCAGAGAAATCGATTATGAACATGAATTCTTTATCTGCCACATACAGATGAAATTTAATGGAAATGTTGTAGATAAATTGCTGATAAAGTTTTATTATGTACCCACAGACAAGTGACATTTGATAGAAATGTGGGTAGACAAACTGCCAATAAAGTTTTATTATGTGATTATAATGCATGGCATGAGTGGGAAAGAATTGCTATGCAAAACGAAATGCTCCTGAGAGAAATATGCAGCTATTTCAAATAGGAAACAGAAACGATTGTCCCTGTGGATAACGTTAATATCATTTACAGACATTTAGAAACTTTGGAACTATGAATATAGAGGCTTATATTTGTTAAATATGGCTTTGTGTGAAAAGGACAATTATTAACCAATAAAAAGTTAATCTGAAAATGGACTACACCTTAATGATGAGGCATTCAGTGCAGTAATGTGTTTTTAACCCAATACTGGTTATATTATGAATTTTTCAAAACGACAATTTTGCTTTCACAATGAACAAATTTAACACATTAAATAAACATAAATTAGGCTCAGGAGAGAAAAAGAAACAAAATCAGCCCCCCACCAAAAGAAAAAAGAGTATTTCAAAAGAAGATACAGTCAACTCCAAATGAGGAGGGGACTGGATGGGTTTGACAGGAATTAAGAAATTGTATGAAGGGGAAAGAATTCATGATACTCAAGGGAAGAAATGTATCAAAGGGTCATAACCCTATCAAATGGAAAGCATATACTGTGGACTAAATTGATTTTCAAGAAGTTTCTAAAAACTTCAAATGTTGGGGTTTTTTTTAAATTTCAGTGAAAACTGAACTTTTTTAGATGTTACTTTATTTATCACTGCATAAAGAGGAACAACAGTAGAAGAAACAACACAAAACTTCCATGCCACTATAGAAAAGGACACAATCTGGTAACAACCCATGTTGTTGTGTCAGTGGATGCACCCAATTTTATCCCACTTACATTCTTAACTTTTGGAAAAAATATGTATTAAATAACAAAAATAATGAATATATTCAGTTCTAACATCAGATAAATGCAAGGAGTTTTGGGAAATATTCAAAGATTTTACAAAACTAAAGCCAACATTCTCCAAATTCAAAGGGTTTGCAAGGCAGCCTCTCAAAAGTTATATTTTTCAAAGTTGTATAAATGGTGCTTTATGCCAAGATGCTTTCGATCAAAGTTTTTCAAATTCTGTTGAGCATTTTTGTTTTATATAAGTTTAAACATTTTCCAATATTTAGTAATGGCAGCCATATTTGATGTTGACTTTACATCATTTGTACAAACTTGAATGCCGTTCATGCAAGGATGTTCTCTGTCAATCCATTTTGAGACATTATCTCAAGTTCCAACATTTCTTTTCAAAATGAAAGTTCAAGATTTTGCACTCTTGTAGCTGTAAATATATTTAATATTGCAATTACTGTATATATGCACTTATAAGATGAGTCCAATTCCAAATTGCATAGACCCAGATCCGTCAAATGCATAATGTGCTGGCAGATCTGGGTCTGTGCAGATTGTTAGGAGTAATCAGTAGAACAAGCAACATATATCCTAATCTGCAGGTGCATTATGGTACGGCAAATAAGGGCCATTGTTGTTTGCAGTTTGACTCAACGTAAAAGTGAGTATATATTATTAGTTTGTTTTGGTAATAAAACACATATACTATTTAACTCATTAACCCCTGGCGCCGCATTTACGTGGCTGGAGGTAGTAGCCTACTTCCAAGCTCTGTAGCGTCAAGGTCATGTATGATACACCAAAGTGGGTGGTATTATAGAAAGGTAGACAGATGTAGTTCTACAATGATACCAAATAATCTGGATGTTTTAGTTGCACTACAAATTACAGAGTGAAAACCTAATTTTTTGGACCCGAATTTTTTCCACCCAAAATTCACCCGAGGTCAGAATCCAATTTTGTGTCTGGATTTTAGACGTTTTGGCCTCAGATCTAAGGCAGACCGGTCTGAACTGCACACAGACAGGTGAACCTTTGTAAAAAGTAGAATAAGATGTGCATTTGGAATAAAGAGTGGTCTCAATACGAAAATAATGGGTCCGGTTAGCAAAAAAAAAAGAGAACTCCAACTTTTACCCTTCTGCTCATGCATGGGCGAAATAGCCAATCAAAAATGATGTTTCTAATAAAAACTAGGCATTAGGTTAACCAGAAATCTCTAGGAGCTTGATGTATTAGGATGTATTCAGAAATAGCCCCCAAAATGTGTTTCCTACTCGCATTTCAGGCAAAAACGACAAAAACCTCCAGGGGTTAATGTGTTAAAACAGTCTTAAAGTTTTGAAAGATCTGAATTTTAATGCATTCTCATTGTTTATGAAAGATCTGAATTTTAATGTATTCTCATCATTTATGAAAGATCTGAATTTTAATGTATTCTCATCTGAATTTTAATGCATTCTCATCTGAATTTTAATGCATTCTCATCATTTATGAAAGATCTGAATTTTAATGCATTCTCATCTGAATTTTAATGTATTCTCATCTGAATTTTAATGCATTCTCATCATTTATGAAAGATCTGAATTTTAATGTATTCTCATCTGAATTTTAATGTTTCTCATCTGAATTTTAATGTCTTCTCATCATTTATGAAAGATCTGAATTTTAATGTATTCTCATCATTTATGAAAGATCTGAATTTTAATGTATTCTCATCATTTATGAAACATCTGAATTTTAATGTATTCTCATCTGAATTTTAATGCATTCTCATCATTTATGAAAGATCTGAATTTTAATGCATTCTCATCTGAATTTTAATGTTTCTCATCTGAATTTTAATGTATTCTCATCATTTATGAAAGATCTGAATCTTAATGTATTCTCATCATTTATGAAAGATCTGAATTTTAATGTATTCTCATCTGAATTTTAATGTATTCTCATCTGAATTTTAATGCATTCTTATCATTTATGAAAAATCTGAATTTTAATGCATTCTCATCTGAATTTTAATGTATTCTCATCATTTATGAAAGATCTGAATTTTAATGCATTCTCATAGTTTATGAAAGATCTGAATTTTAATGTATTCTCATCTGAATTTTAATGTAATCTCATCATTTATGAAAGATCTGAATTTTAATGCATTCTCATAGTTTACGAAAGATATGGATTTTAATGCATTCTCATAGTTTATGAAAGATCTGAATTTTAATGCATTCTCATAGTTTATGAAAGATCTGAATTTTAATGTATTCTCATCATTTTCTAGGCTTTTCTTCTGGAAAAACTTGTATATTGATTGTGAATAAGAAATGATTAACATGAATTTCTACAATATATACATACAAAAATTCACAATAATCATCACAAATTAGTAATTAGTATATCCTGTATAGAAAAGAAAAACTTTGAAAAAGTCAAATGCTATATTAACCATTTTCCACATAAAATTTGTTTTAATTTACTTTCAATTTTCCATATCCAAAAACCCCATATTTGCTGGATTTAAAAAAAAAAATGTAACACATTACATGTATTTACAAAAAAATTGCATTTATGATTCTCGCAAAAGTATGCATAGCCCATCCATTAATAGTTGCTTACAAGTCAAGTCTAGCTGTAAACTGTGCACATATCAATTTACTGTCTCATACTCTGCCAACTGATCTGGGCTTAGGCACTTTGTTATGAGTAACCAGTAGAACAAACAACACAGACCCTGATCTGCCAGTGCTTTATGCATCATCAGATCTATGTTGTTTGCAGTTGGACCTGACTTATAAGTGAGAACATGTGGTACCTGTCCCTGATTTGTATGTGGAACTGATGTATCACTTGAACAAAAATCTCACTAAAATGAAGATTGTGTAGGGAATTTCCATTGTTAAAAACGTCTTATACTGTAGGGACTCGGTAGTTAGCTTGCCATGGCAGTGTGAGATTTTGAGGCACCTGGTGGCAATTTTCTTTAGTGGTGCCTCTACCCAGGTGCCCAGGGGCAACATTCTTTGCCACAGAGAACATTTTTTATATCAGTTGTCAAATTACCTCCTCCCCCCCCCATTCCTAATATAAGTTTGTCAAGCATTTCCCCCATTACACTAGCATGAGGTGAAATACTATGAAAATTTCAGCTAAAAAGAAGAAAACAAAAGCTCCAGAAAGCATCCCCTCTTCATGTGGCACCCTGGGGCAATTCCCCACCCCCCACCCCCCATGCTTCCACTGTGCCAGACTCATGACCAAGGGTGTAGCATTTTATTTTTAGAAGGTCTTTCAGTGGTAGGGTGGTGCCATTTTATATGCGTCAACATATAACAGGTTGTATTTCCAGTATACAGATTACAGACAGACATAGATGTATCAGTTCATATGCCATTTTCATCCTTGACAAAACAGACTACCCATTAGTTTTCAGTGACTTCAATTCAACCTTGAGCCATTTCAGGCTGCTTCATTTTTGATCAGATGCAGGACTCCTCTTGGTCACTGCACTCTTTGTTTAGCATTGCATGAATGATTTAAAAACATCTTATAAACAATTTTGTGTCTTCAGTTAAAGCCACATATTCAAAACAGAAGAATTAGTGCATTTCATCATACAAGGAAAATCTTATCTAAAACAAGTGCAAGTATGGGCGTGGAGATGACTAAACTAGCAACCACATTCATCAGATTTGTATTTCCTTCAGATACAAAACTGCAATCATGGCCACAGGCACTCGTTTCTGTCAGTGAAAAATTAAATTATTATCTTCCACCTACCACCACCCCTTTTCTACAAAGTAAGATGGCGACTAAAATTCATGCGATTTGAAATCTGCCCCCTTGCCGATTCTGTGCTATTCATTTTTTATCCTGTCAGAATGTTCAGTCACTCACTACATACAGCAAAATAAAAGGAGACATTCCAAAGGTAAATAGGTGTTGTCAATCGTTTTTCTATTTACTGACAGAAATGAGTGCATGCTATGGTTGTCTCAGTTGAATACTCAGTTTAAGGAACAAAAAAGAGGCAAATGTGTGTGTGTCTGTGTGTGTGTGTTCACAATTTTTCAGTCATACTGCTACGATGTCTGCAGTGTAGCAGTTTATAGTGATGTCTAACACTGAGGCATCATGCCACAAACATGTAGCATGATGTCCCACCCAGTCACATTATCCTGACACCAGGCCGACCAGTCCTAGCACTAATCTCTAAATGCTGACTGCCAAGTGAGGCAGTTGCCGGTACCATTTTTATTAGTCTTTGGTATGACTCAGCTGTGGTTCAAACCCACAGCTTCGCAAATCCAACGCAGATTCTCTAACCACTTAGGCCATCAGAGTGGTCACAATTCATATATAACTTAGTCCCATTATAGCTCCCAATTTTTGTCTAAAACATCCCTTATTCCCTGACACCATTCAGCCATGCTGACAAATAGATAAAAATATTTTGGTCAAGTTTCAGAAACTGGTAACTTAGAGATCATAATTAATGTTCTTACACAACAATGATCAACTTTCATAGAGCATAGGGCTTTTTTTAATCCAAATTGTTATATACCATATACATGCTTATAAGATAAGTCAAACTTCAAACTGCACAGACCTAGATCTGCTGTTGCATAACATACTGGCATATCTGGGTCCATGCTGTTTGCTTGGAGTAATTAGTAGAACAAACAACACAGACCCTCATCTGTAGGTGCATTATACTATGGCAGATCAGAATCTTTATTGCTAGCAGTTTGACTCAACTTATAAGTGAGTATATATGATAACTTGACAGGGAATAAAATTATTCATATTTTTTGTCTATCTTTTTGTTTATTTCCACAGACACATGCATTCAATGAATTTTCATACATTCTCACCACAATGAGGTTTAGTACATAATGCAGTTATAGACATGAAATAATGCTTTAATGCAGCATTCCCTTGTACATACTACTCAGTAACCTGTACAATATTTAAAAGATATACAATATCCTTACTAAATACTTGTACAGCAGATAAAGGAACTTTTAACATGTACCCTATGTGAAACAGCAAAACTACTTTTGCACTGTGCACAGGAATCAAACAGCTTGAGTTCATCACACAGGAGGTATATAATGGAACATAAAATAGGATGTAATACCACTGAATAATTTAACAGCCCATAGGCATCAACAATCCTAACTGAACAACAAGTATTATGTAATGATATATGGGTACAAATTATAGTGAACTCATATAACAGCATGAGATGATATTGTATTTTGATGCCAATATGAGTCATACCTTTGAGTATGTAAATACAGGCTAAAGACATTTTGTATCAAAAATAAAATATATCAAAGAAGATACATGAGTCACATTTCTGAGATCACTTATATATATTTTCCAGTATCCGCAACAAGTTGATATAGGCTGGTTGAGATATAATACATTTAAAGGTTTAATTCATGTAGAAACAGCCATGTAGAGTTTTGCAAACACAACGGTTTTTGTGTTTTATATGTTTGTTTTGTCTATGTTTTGTATATGCCTTTGAAAAAGACTCATTAAGAGTCAAAAGCGCTCAGGCTAGTTAGATAATAGTTCTGCACTGTTTGTCATCAGTTTATTGCATTTATCTCAATAAATCCCTGACACACACGATCCCTTGCTTGATCCAGTGCGCTTGAAAGGGCTGTTATTCGCCATATGATTTGTATTCTTTATATATATATATATATATATATATATATATATATATATATATATATATATATATATATACTGCTCACTGCTTTTACTTTGAAGTCACTATCATTTCAATGACGTCACTTATTTTATTTTCAAAGAGTTCCTACCTCTGAGCCATGAACTGCATGAAAGCCTAATGGATGCTTGGCATGTAGTGATAAAATACAAACTTCCATTCAAAAGCTGTTTTACAGTGTGGGTTATTTGGGACCTCAAAAAAGCTTCATGCTTTTGAGTTAGTATGACTGGTTCTAGAAACTTTCAATTGATTTTACTTTATCTTATAACTTTTTTGATATCCATGATGATTCAGAGCATATAGTCACAAATATCACCAAAACGGAACCAATGCCAAAATATCAACAAGTTTCATTTCTTTAACATTGACCTTGTTTAGATTAACACCAAGATACTGGCATTATCCTACTGTTGTATCTTGACCAAATTTTAATCAAACTGATTGTCCTGAAGCATGATCTTTACTTTCAGTTTTGGAGTTTGTTTCATTTTTGTCCTCAGAGAGTTTTGTTGTATGATGTGCCATCCATTCTGGATTCTGCAGAATTTCTACAAATGTTTTATAACAAAAACCAGCTCTACAGATATGAATTTAATTGTCTGCATATTTTACTCACTACTTTGAAAATAACTAGATTCTTTTATACAAATCTGCTTATTTTGTGAAAACTGCAAAACACAAATTTTGTACGAAAGACTAAGACTACACCATCAAGTCATTAATAATGCCTTTTAGAATGTGTCAAGCTGCTTAGTGACCAAGACTAATTCAGGATGTATTCAGTTATATGGCTCTTTTGGAATGTATGATATCAAAGTCATCAAGAACATGTGCTATCATTTCAAACATGCTCAGAACCTGCCCCAATACAGTACCAAAGCATAGTTTGGTCAAATGTGCAGTCATAAAGCACAGACTTTGCTAACAGATGGAGCAATATGCCCATGTATGAGATGGTGAAAAGGCACCTGTTGTTTGAACTAAATGTTTAACATTAAATTGTTTGGTGCCATTGAAATGTATTCAAAATGTCTCTGCACAATTTTAGGCAATTTGGTTGAGCAAAATATACTGGTCATGTTCTGCTGTAACCACCTTTATGTGACAAAAATCTGGAAAATCAACATTTTATGGAGAAACATTTTAAACAGGACTTCTCTATGTGGGCACAGTTTGGGGCATAAGTACTACAGCAACAATATGATATGTGCATGGGGTGCAGTTTTTGAGTTTAATAAAACAATATATATATAGAATATATGTATAGTATGTACACTGTATCAATGGTATGTTTTAGAAAAAACAACAAAACATAACATTAAATATATCACAGTATGTGTACCATGTGTCCGAAGAATTAACTGGTTTGCAACTTTGTATCATTGATAAACACTGTAGATAAATCCCAAGGAAAGTGCACACGTATCGTTATAACGAACCATATTCTTGTAGGTTACTTGGTGTAATTTCTATTTCAAGGTTTTAATCCAGCCCAAATTCCTTTACTCTCTCATTCCACATTTCTGCGCAGTTTGTCCGTTATGCATGAGAGGGGAGGGGAGAACAGAAAGCAGAAAGGATTGTGATGAAAATGTGTACCACATTAAATTCATTTAGAAAATGAGGATTATTAATACTTTTCATCATTATTTTCATACGTCACTAGTGACTAATGTGTGGAAATTGATCATTGATCATTGATCTAGAATCAACTGCAGACGCTCACGAGAATGTTTATATATGCGTATTATTGTGCCATGGGCAGATCACAATTTGATATACCAATAGTATTGGTATATCAAATTGCTTTATACCAACACTTTAAATGCATGTTATTTTTTAATGTATGTGGTATATATATATATATATATATATATATATATATATATATATATATATATATATATATAAAACTGTAATTATCTTCCCTTAAAGACTTCTCCCTTCACTTATGACCAACAAGTCATCGTAAGAAGCTTTTTAGTGGAATGTCCATGTTGATATGGCCATCCATTCAGGGGGATTAGTGGTAACAAGATTTTCAAGATGGCCATTGTGGCAGCTATAATGGATATCCAAGCAGAACCATTTTCATTTTTGACAATACTGAATACTGAATGTTTGAGTGGTAACATTTTCACTTAGGATGAACTAGACAGCGTAAGAAGTCTTCTGGTGAAAACCTCATGTCAATATGCCATTCTTTTCATGAAGGGTAGCGATAACAACATTTTAAAGATGGCTGCTGTGGTGGCCATAATAAGTGTCCAAGCAACACCACTGTCATTTAGGATCATCCAGAGTATGGGATGAACGTGTGTACAGTATAAAGATTCATAACAATCATCTAATATTCCAAGTCATTTAGAAGGAGTATTAATAACAAACTTACACTAATGGACAGGCAGAGAATGGACAATGATCATCCCATGAGCTCTTCTGTCATTTGACCAGTAGAGCTAATGAAAAGGCAATTAAGTGAACCAAACTCCACTTAAAATATTAAATGTAATTATAATATTTATTAATTTCAAGATGTTCAAGGTCATCACAATAAACACACTCAAATAATGTCATTAGCAGTGTCCTGTCACCTGTATGTAAATGACTATCTGGAGTTAGCTCCTTTTGACAATGTTGGGCCCTCTCCACCCTGGAGACTCTTTTTGTTCTCTCGAAAATGGTTACACCAAATAAAATATACATAAAGTCTGCTTTTGAAGTAGCAATTACTTAATATTTTGATTTAACAATAGTGTTGACTTCATCAAGGTAAATGCATGTGTTTTGTCCAATACATTATGTAATTCCTGAAATTTGCTTGGCTTGCGAGTGTTGTCAAAAATATTTTAAACATAAAATAATTAAACATGCAAATTCAAAACTTATTTTAAAATTGTGTACATTTATAACATTCAGAAATTTTTTTTAGATTAACTTCAGTTTTATATGATCCAACGTAATTATTTGCAGAGCTGTAAATAAATTGGCTATGTAATATTTGAGCTGTAACAGTACCCCATTTTATTATAATTGCTGACATTACACAAATTATGAGGTTGTAAGCTTGATGGATGGTATTTATATCTGCTTGATGAATGCGATCTGCAAGGGGATCATGCTCTTTCTGCTGACTGATACTGAAATTCTCTATGCAGAACCAGTCTGGTATGTGTTTAACTATATTACTGTTATGTGTTTAACTATAATGCTGTTATATGTTTAACTATATTACTGTCATGTATTTAACTCTATTACCATTATGTACTTAACCATATTACTGCTATTTATTTAACTATATGACTGTTATGCATTTAACTATATTGCTGTTATGTGTTTAACTATATTACTGATATGTACTTGACCATAAAACTGCTAGTATTTAACTATAATGCTATTATGTATTTAACTATATGACTGTTATGTACTTAACCTTATTGCAGTAATGTATATAACTATATTATTGTTATGTATTTAACTATATTACTGTTATTCACAGCTGGATGAATCACAGAATGCAACATGCTTGACAGTTCTTATTGATTATCAGTTCAGTCCTTATTACTGTAATGTCAGATCTGATCACATTCCCTGTCTTTGAAATTGTTCTGGACCTCATAAAGCAAGGGTTAGAGGAATGATTCGGAGACAGAAATTGATTAGGATAGCACTGTTCTATCTAGACAGTTTGTGAGAGGAAGTGGATGATACAGTGCCAAAACTAGTTTCAATTTATTTAATTTGACTGATTTGAGTCACATTCTATATTTCATATACTTCCAATAGACACTTCAAATTAATGGTTAGGGAATAATTTTGAAATCAAAATCAATTAGGCTAGACACTGTTCCATCTAGATACATATAGACATTGTTTCATCTGGATACATATTGACACTGTTCCATCTAGACACATCTAGACACTGTTTCATCTAGATACATCTAGAAATTGTTCATCTAGACACATCTAGACAGTTCCATCTAGACACATCTATACATAGTTTCATCTACAGTTTCATCTAGACACTGTTCCACATAGATCATCTAGACACTTCTCCATCTTGATACATCTAGACACTGTCCATCTAGACACATTTTGACATTGTTCCATCTAGACACATCTAGACACAGTTTCATCTACACACTTCCGTCTAGACACAGCTCCATCTAGATACATCTAGACACTGTTTACTCTACACACTGTTCCATCTAGATACATCTAGACACTGTTCCACCTAGATACATCCGGACATTGTTCCATCTAGATTCATCTGGACACTGTTTCATCTAGACACTGTTCCATCTAGATATATATAGATGCCGTTTCATCTAGACAGTTCCATCCAGATATATCTAGACACTGTTCCATCAAGACACATCTAGACACTGTTCCATCTAGATATATCTAGATACTGTTCCATCAAGACACATCTAGACACTGTTCATCTAGACACATCCTGACACTTTCATCTAGACACTGTTCCATCTAGACACATCTAGACACTATTTCATCAGAAACTGTGTCAATTTCCAATTCATTCAATTTAACTGAATTGTGTCACTTTATATATTTCACATACTTTCAATAGAATTTTTATATCAAATAATTTTTAGGTGTAGTGAATAAATTAATAATTACCTACACAATATTTTTGTAAAGAATGTTTTGGCAATTTTAACTTACTTTATTCAGGCTGAGTCTCTTGGTTTGTTTTCATGCAACTGAATTCCTGACTTTTTTATAGTTAAAATCTAGCATAAAGTGCAGAATAATGAATCATTAAAAAACAAACAAATATTTTTCATTGCATCTATTGAAAGATTAAATGTCATTGCATCAAACTCCAAAAAATGTTCAGTGAAATCTCATAATTTTGTCAAGCTCAATTCATTTATACAAAATATAACATCAATGCCTGAATATGAGCCCATTACCAGTATAAGCAGCAACTGCCAGTGTAAGAAGATTATTCCATTACCAGTATAAGCAGCAATTGCCAGTACATGGCTATTATCCCATTACCAGTGCAAGCAGCAATTACCATTACACAACTATTATTCTATTACCAGTGTAAGCAGCAATTGCCAATACATGGCTATTATCCCATTACCAGTGCAAGCAGCAACTGCCAGTACATGACTATGATTCCATTACCAATGTAAGCAGCAATTACCAGTACATGGTTATTATCCTCATTACCAGTGTAAGCAGCAATTACCAGTACACAACTATTATTCCATTGCCAGTGTAAGTGGCAATTGCCAGTACATGGCTATTATCCCATTACCAATACAAGCAGTAATTGCCAGTACATGTCTATTATCCTCATAATCAGTGTAAGTGTCCGCAGTGTGGCAGTTTATAGTGATGTCTAGAACTGGGGCATCATGCCGCAGACATATAGCTATTAGCATGATGTCCTACCCAGTCGCATTATCCTGACACCAGGCTGACCAGTTCTAACACTAACCTCTTAATGCTGAGTGCATAATGAGGCAGCTGTTAGTACCATTTTTTAAGTCATTACTAGTATAAGCAGCAATTACCAGTACAACACTATTATCCCCATTACCAGTGTAAGCAACAATTTCCAGTACATGACTGTTACCACCATTACCAGTGTAAGCAGCAATTACCAGTACACAACTATTATCCTCGTTACCAGTGTAAGCAGTGAGTGCCAGTATATGATTATCCCCATTACCAGTGTTAGCAGCAAGTGCCAATACATGACTATTATCCCAACAGTGTAAACAGTGACTGCTAACACATGAGTATTATCCCCACTGCCAGTGCCAACAGCAATTGCCAGTACATGATCAAATGTTTTGCATACACAAGAGCCATTCTTTACAGTATGAGAAACTAATAAAACTATGTTGCAATGTGTTATATTATCTGTATGCAAAATGTCAGTTACAATTTAAAATTTCAAGGCAGGATCTGGATAAAATAATTTCTATCAAAGATAAAGAATAAAATACAACATATAATAAACAACTAAAATTCTTCACCAATTCAAATACAAAAACAGGCTCTGGCACTAGTTTTCATAATGGACTGGTTTGAAAGAATAAAATGCATTTTCTCACCAATATTCATTATATTAAAATGAATAACATGAGTACCATGAACAGTGCATTATGGGTATGTCTGCCCCATGTTTAATAGTCTTCTAGGTAAGCACAAGTAAGACATGGTTGACTCTGGAGATTATTGTTCAACAAGTCTTAATGAATGGTCATGGTCTAAACTTACTGTGAAGAAACCATTACTTTCTTAATAAACTTATCATGACCTAGACCTCTGACATTTAGACCCTAAATCCATAGACTACTTTTTTTAAATTAAGTTAAGCCCTTTACAAATTTTGGTCATGGAACATGTACCAGAATAAAAATTATTATCCCAAAACAATTTGCTTTCTTTGTTATAATGACTTTGACCTGTTGACCCTAAAGTCAATATACTTTTTACATATACAAAGTGTAAGCCATTCACAGAGTCTGGTGAAGGTGTATGGTCAAGAAATAAAACTATTTTGCATGAGCCATAGCTCATTTTGATTAGTCAATGTGACATTGACCCTTGACCTTTTGACTCCCAAATTCAAAGACTATGACCTTACTCTATGCCCAAGACATCAACAAAGTTTGGTGCAGGTCTTTGAAGAACAAATGTAGTTATTGTGCATCAACCAGTCACAGTGACCTTGATCTTTGATCTTTTGACCCCCAAACTGACAGACTTCTACCTTACCCAACATGCAAGCCATCCACAAAACTTGGTCCAGGTCTGTGATGTGCAACTAATATTATTGTGTGGAAACCATTTTTTGTTTCCTTGATTAACAGTGACTGTGACGTTTACCTTTTTTACCCCCAAAATATATAGACTTCTTTCTTACCCTAAATGCATGCTATTTGCAAAGCAGTAACAGTATATGGTGAAAAACTGAAGTCAATGTGTCGAAACAAAAAATATGGAAAGACAGATGGGCAGCATAACATAATATGCTTTGCCTTATGGTGAGTTTAAACAAGTTTCTTATTTCACATAATAACATGCAACTCTTTCCATTGATTGTATATCTAAAATAATTGCTTGAATGTTTTTTTTTTCAAGTTTTGTAACTTCATCCATATTTGATGGCACCAATAATGTAAGACCAAGATGTTTTACATCAAATTTAGTTAAACTCTGCTGAGCATTTTTTTTTAGATGAAGTTGTTTCTGTGTTTCCAAGAAACAGCTGAATATTTGATAGTGGATGGTCATCAAATTTTAAACATCTAAAATCCCTTCATGCCAAACTGTTTTCTGTCAAATCTGGTCAAAATCTGTTTGGTGGTTTTTGAAAGAAGCTTTTTAAAAAAAAAATTAAAAAATATTTTAGTAACAATGGATTTTCTGGTGTATAGGCATTATTAGTATAAATCTGAAAACCTTTCAGAATGCTTTTGATTAAACTGTATCCAGCAGTTTTTGAAAAAGAAGTTTCTACTTTAGTAACAGTAACTACATTTAATTGCAGATCAGCGTTGTCTACTGTCCATGTTGGTCAAAGCCCTTTTGGTGATTTTTGAGAAAATAATCATTTAAAAGTTTTTCATTTTTAGTAATGGTGGCCATGGTGGACTGGCATCATCTACATAAATTGGAAAGCTATTCATGCAAGCATGCTTTGTCAGAACTGGTGAAATTCTGTTCAGAAATTATTGAGAAAAAAATCACTGAGTTGTTCTATTTTTATCAACTGTGACCATATTTGATGATATGTTGGCATCATTTATATAAATTGTAAAGGCCATCATGCCACATTGCTTTCCTGTAAAATTTGGTACGTTTGTGTTTATTTTAAATTTCTAATGTAACTTTAACAATCTGAGTCGATTTGGTAAAATTCTGTTCCATGGTTATGTTTTAGTAACAATTGTCATATTTAACTGCAGATTAGCAACACTGTATACATTTTTAGGGTTTTCACAATAGGATTTGTTGATGTCAGATCTGCTTTAATTCTCTGGAGTTGTTTGGGAAGAAACTGTTAACATGTTCTTCTATTTTGGCAATGGCAGCTAGAGTTGATGATGGATGAGCAAAAAAATTTTTAAAAGAGCTTAATGCCAAAATGCTCCCTGTAAAATTGTGTGAACATTAGTCAAATTGTTGTTTGTTTTTTAGAAAACATCGTGAAGAGATCCAAGTGGGCACAAGATTGTTTACCTGGCTGGCATCTGACTAATAGCAAAATGCAAGAGCAGCTGGCCCAGAAATCTGTGTCAGTAAGATGCTTTCTACATATGCTATAAAAACAACTATTTCAAGGTTACTCAGGGTCTTCCATAATCATCATCCACATTTGATGGTACATAAGCATCATTTGTCCATTATGAAAAGACCCCTTTGCCAGGATGCTTTTAGTCAATGTTGATCAAATTCTACCTGGTGGTTACTTTTATAAAGTATTTTTCTTATTTTACTAATAGTGGCCATATTTGATGTCAGAACAAATCTTATCAAAGTTCCTCCCGTGGGATTTTTCCAAGAAGTTACTGTATATACTTGTTTATAAGATGAGTGCAAATGCAAACTGCACAGACCTAGATCTGCCATTGCATAATGCACCAGCAGATCTGGGTCTGTGCAGTCTGTTAGGAGTTATCAGTTGTTGTTGTTGTTGTCATAGGGTTTAACGCCATTTTTCAGCACAGGATAGGTTATACATGGCGGCCAGTATTAATGGTGGAGGAAGAACCCGGGAGAACCCGGAAAGAACCACCGACCCACGAGAAGCTACCGGCAAGCTTTCTCACATAACCACATTGGCCGAGCCCGAGACTCGAACCCACGCAGACAGAGGTGAGATGGGGAGTTATCAGTAGAACAAACAACACAGACCCTGATCTGCAGATGCATTAAGCTATGGCAGATCAGGATCTTTGGGGTTTTTTTGCAGTCTGACTTGACTTATAAGCAAGTATATATGGTTGTAAAGATTTTGTCATTTTGGTAACTTCAGTCATATCTGATGGCAGAGTGGCATCATTTGTAAAATTGCTAATGTTTTTATGCTAGTATCCTATCAAGTTTGGTGAGTTCTATCCAGTGGTTAGGAAGAAAAGTTTGGTGAGTTCTATCCAGTGGTTAGGAAGAAAAGTTTGAAAGCTTTTCATATTTTTTTGTAATGGTGGTCATACTGGATGGCAGATCATTTGCACAAATTGGAAAGATCTTCAAGCCAAAATTCTATAAAATTCTCATGAGCAGTTATGGAGAAGAAATCAAATAAAGCTTTTTCACTTTTTAATAACAGCATCTATACTTGATGTCAGAATGCTCTGAATAAATTTGGCTTGAAATTATTAATTGTATTTTAGAAAAAGTTGGAAATAGCAGTTGTTGAGTGATGATGCATTTGTTTATCTCTTTTAATTAACTGCAACTATATATGAGAGCAGACTGACATCGTTTGTAATTCCATTATATACAGACTATATCTATATATATATATATA